>QXTE01000076.1:3610217-3897200 GCA_003942145.1 Platysternon megacephalum
ATGGGCCATTTTCATTACCACCACAAAGACCTTTTTTTTCTCTCCTGCTGACAACTGATCACTCTCCTTATAATGTGTATGGTAAGATCCATTGTTTCATGTGTGTATATATATCTCTTCCTTCTGTATTTTCCACTGCATGCATCCGATGAAGTGAGCTGTAGCCCACGAAAGCTTATGCTACAATAAATTTGTTAGTCTCTAAGGTGCCACAAGTACTCCTGTTCCTTTTTGCGGATACAGACTAACACGGCTATTACTCTGAAATTTGCCTTTGTCTGTTGTTCTCTAGGCTGGAGGGACAGAGCAGCCATGCTATAAGCAGCTAAGCCGGGTATGATTATAAATCATCAGATCATGCCTAGAACTACTTATCTGAACTCCAAATGTGTAAGTAGATCAGAATGTTTAGCTTGACGCGATTAGGGTCATTTCTTTTACAGTAACTCCTCACTTAAAGTCGTCCCGGTTAACGTTGTTTCATTGCTGATCAATTAGGGAACATGCTCGTTTAAAGTTGTGCAATGCTCCCTTCTGTCATTTGGCAGCCATCTGCTTTGTCCACTGCTTGCAGGAAGAGCAGCCTGTTGCAGCTAGCTGGTGGGGGCTTAGAACCAGGGTGGACCAGCAGCTCCCCTAAGTTCCCTGTGTGGCAGCTGCCCAGCAGGCTAGCAATTGCAGCCAGTGGTGAGCTGGAGCCGGTTCGCACCGGTTCGCAAGAACCGGTTGTTAAATTTAGAAGCCGGTGTAGAACCGGTTCCTAAAGGGGCGGGCGGGCAGTTGGGCAAACTCTTGTCTGGCCCACCTGAGCTCCCAGCTGGGGAGGCTCCCCCAGCCCCTCCCCCGCTCTAGCAGAGCCGCCAGAGCCCTGGGGAAGCAGCAGGCTCCAGTGGCTATTTAAAGGACCGGGGGTGGCAGAGGCAGCTGGAGCCCCGGCCCTTTAAATAGCCCTGGAGCCCCCGCTACCCCAGGACTCTGGGGGCTATTTAAAGGGCCCAGGGCTCCCCTGCGTCTACCGCCCTGGTCCTTTAAATAGCCACCGGAGCCCTGGGGAAGCAGCGGGGCTCCAGCCCCTGGAGCACTCCGCTACCCCAGGGCTCTGGGCCCGTACTCACCGCACGGTTCCCTACCGGGTCTTCAGCGGCGGGTCCTTCAGTGCCGCCGAGGACCTGGTAAGGAACCAGTTCCTAAGATTTGGGGAGCTCATCACTGATTGCAGCTATCCCTCCCCCCACTGCCATGTGCTGCTCCTGCCCTCTGCCTTGGAGCTGCTCCCCGAGCCTCCTGCTTGCTGTGCAGGGGGGCAGGGAAGGGGGGGCTGTCAGGGTGTTCCCCCTCCCCCCTGCTCCTACACCCCGCTTACCCCCTTCTTCTCCATATAGAGCAGGATGGGGACAGAGATGGAGAGACACAGAGAGAGCCTGGGGCAGCAGTTGCTGTCTCAACTTCCTGATCCACTTAAAAAGACAATGCACTTCAGAGTGGGTCAGCTTACTTAAAGGGGCAGTGTGCATGTCTCTCTCTCTCCCACACACAAGTTGTATGTCTGTCTCTGTCTGCTATGCTATCTCCCTTCCCCTCCATTCCTGCTGCCTTGTAGAGTGTGAGAGGCTACATTAACAACAATGTGTTAACCCTTGAGGGCTCAGCCAAGTGCTAGCTCATCATTTAGCACAAGGGTTCTCAAACTGGGGGTTGGGACCCCTCAGGGGGTCACGAGGTTATTACATGGGGTTATTTTTTTATTATTATTATTTTTTTAATTTAAAATAATATATGGAGATATACCTATCTCATAGAGCTGGAAGGGACCCTGAAGGGTCNCCAGCATTTATAATGGTGTTAAATATATAAAAAAGTATTTTTAATTTATAGGGGGGGGGCGGTGTCGAACTCAGAGGCTTGCTATGTGAATGTGGTCACCAGTACAAAAGTTTTAGAACCACTAATTTAGCAGCAAGGCATTCCCTGGGAAATATCCCAGCCTCTTCCACCCTCTAACTTCACCACCTCAACCAAGCTTCACAATCATCATAGCTGTGAACAGTATTAAATTGTTTGTTTAAAACGTATACCGTGTGTGTATATATAGTTTTTTGTCTGGTGAAAAAATTTTCCCTGGAACCTAACCCCCCCCATTTACATTAATTCTTATGGGGAAATTTGATTCACTTAACATCGTTTCGCTTAAAGTCGCATTTTTCAGGAACATAACTACAACGTTAAGTGAGGAGTTACTGTATTTCTTATCGGCTTGTGGACTCCTCCGTGCTAACCCCAGATGCTGTTTGCTTGTAACCTTTAAGCTGAACCCCCAAGAAAGCTATTTTGGGTGCTTGATTTTTGGAATTGCTCTTTTAAAATCTAGCAAAAGCCTAAGTTCCAGATGTATTTTCTTTCTTTTTGTTTTTAATAAAATGTACCTTTTTAAAGAACAGGATTGAATTTTTGGTGTCCTAAGAGGTTTGTGCATGTTGTTTGATTAGCTGATAGCCACAGCTAATTTCCTTTGTTTCCTTTCTCATCTCTTTCCCGGAGGGGGGGTGAAACGGCTTGAGGGTACCCCACAGGGAGGAATTCCCAAGTGCTCCTTCCTGGGTTCAAAAGGGGTTTTGTTGCATTTGGGTGGTGGCAGCATTTACCTGTAACCTTGGGAGTTTAATACAAGCCCGGAGTGGCAAGTATTAATTTTTAAAATCCTTGCAGACCCCACTTCTGCACTCGGAGTGGCAGAGTTGGGAATCAGCCTTGACAACATCTCAGTTAAATACAAGAACTATTTTCCAAAAAGGACTCTTGAAAATTAATCTAAGCTGACTCCTTGCATTATTCTAGCACCTTTTACATGACAAAGAATTATCCTTGCAGCTGCTTGGCAAGGTAGCTGTCCCTTTAAAAGAATACCGTGTGGGAGAGGGGATCTTTCCAAAGGTTGTTTCTCCTCTGATTCAAGGGATCAGAAGAATCATCAGCTTTGTCTAGTTTTCCTAAACAGCAGCTTATTTCTCAGAGCACACCAAGATAAAAACAGATCAGCATCAAGACCTCCACTGAATAATCGCCTTGAAGAAGATGCCCTCATTACATGAGTGAGGGATGCTGTTTGATAGTAGAAAAGCCGATTTGTGCCCTACCTGCCTGCTGTTATCTTGGGGGCGGAGGGGGGGGGGAAGAGAAGAGAGCGAGAGAGAGCGGGAAGAGACTGGAGAGAGGATAATCCTTTTGTAGATAGTGTGATATGTATAAGATTGCCATTGTTTAAATCCATATGTTGTCTTTTTAAAGCATTAGGTACAAGATTGAATCTCAACAATTAGATTTAGTTACACATCATGCAGAAGGCACAACAATTCTTGAATTATTTCTTAACTTTTTTAGTATTTATTTCCCTTAAAAAAAAAAAAAAAAAGAACTGCTATGACACCTGTTGCCTTGGCACTCAAGCATTGTTATTTTTATTTATTCTAATTAGAAAAATACAAACACCATGCTACCCAAAACAGCCAACATAAGGCCTGTTGCCTGTAGGGAAGCTATAAAGCTCCAAAATATAAACTATTTAATGACTAACAACAAAATACATACAAACCTTTAACTAAACTGGATAAACTTCTACTTTACATAAATCATCATTCATACAAAAGTATTGCAGGGCATTATACAGGGTTAATAACAGTCACAGGAGAGAGCAGAAGATGGGGAGTAAGTAAGGAGATCTGGGAATTATTTTTCCCTAATGCTCTACTGACATCTTTTGATTATTGCCTCTGCTTCTCATCACTGTAAGGTGAGTAGAGAATTTCTGAGCGAACACAACGGGGAAAATATAAGCTTCACTTTATATTTTCCGTAGATATGAGATGGGGTGGCACTACACAGGGCTCCTCCATCTCCAGAACCGGTACGTTTGCGAGCGTGGGCTTTGTCCACTCTAGTTTTAAAGCTCCCAAGCGACAGGGCTCCAAGTTTCCATGGCACTGCACAAAGCACTGAATTGCATTGCATGAGACAAGCGGGCTACTCACCAGACCCGTCCAAGCAGGGGCCTCTGCACCCGCAAGTACCTGCGCTGGAAATTGACCAGCAGCCACGGCGGAGGATGCGTCTACACTAGGAGTGTGCGCGAGCAGAGAGGTGCGGGTCCCTCCCAAGCCGCCGGCCCAGCCCGGCCCTGGGGCTCAGCGGGTCCCCGAGGACGGGGATCAACAGGCGGCAACCGCAGGCACCAGCCGACTCAGCTCTCCCCGCTCGCAACCCCGCGGACGGGACAGGGCGCGGGGTGGAGGAGGGAGAGGGGCTACTGCTGCTCAGGGGGAGGCTGCCGGCGGCACCAGTTGCCCCGCTCCGCCAGCCTCGGCGGCCATCTTCGCCCCCGTTGTCATAGCACTTTAACAACCAGCCCCGCACCCCTCCCCCACCTCGCTCTCAGCGCGGGGGGGACCTGCCCCGGAGCATCCCGGGAGATGTAGTTTGGGAGCCACGAGATTGCGGGTGGGGTTGTACCATTTCCTAAGGGAGGGGAGAGCAGCCAGCCGCGGAGACATTTCAGTTGGGTTTCTCTTTTGACGTATTGAGAAAACGAAGCAGCTTGGAAGCGACACAACCTGCCAGGGGGGAAGAGGGAGGCTGATAAAACTCTGAATGGTCTTTCCCAACGTCGTCCCCTCCTTCCCTTCTGTGTGGTATCGTCGGGATCCTTCGGCCTCTGCCGCTCGCAGGCCCCGTGTTGCTGTCGGGGGACACCGAGACTTCCCAACTCCCCATCCTCGGAGAGGGAGGAGCCGCCATGGACAGGACCGCGGTGGCCAAAATGGGAGCGGTGGCCAGCGCCAGCGTGTGCGCCCTGGTGGGGGGAGTCGTCCTGGCCCAGTACATCTTCACCATGAAGAAGAAGACGGGCAGGAAGACCAAGATCATCGAGATGGTAAGTCCCAGCGGGACCGCGCCTCTCTCCTGCCCCCCGCCCGGGGACTGCGGGGGGAGAGGGGCAGGCGCAGGCGTCACCTAGCACAAGGGAGGGCTCCCACCCCCAGAGTTGGGCTTGTCCATCCTGACAGCAGCATGAGCCCCCACGTGTCCCTGGCCGTCTGTTTCGGGCAGCTTCAAAGTCTGCTCGTCCTGAGTCTGTGGGGAGGGTGAGAGGAGGAGTGAGGGGTCTGAATCTGTCCCTCTGTATGTCTACATAGGCTGGTCTGTGGGGATTAAGCTCCTTCCAGGTACATGCTAGCAGTAGCATCGCAAGATCGGTTGGAATCCTAGCGGGGGAATCCACCGCTGGGCTCTGAGACACTGATGTGATAAACTCAGACTAGAAGGGTTTTCGTTGTTTGTTTTGTTTGCAAACTGGTTGCCAGGAGTGCTGGAGCAATGTGTATAGTGGGGGTGCTGTGAGATATTGAACCAAACTGTAAACCCAGCATATGATGGAAACCACTTTCAAACCAGGGGGTTGCGGCACCTCCCCTAGTTCCATCACCTATACCGGTTGCAGTTTTTCAGTGGAATTAGTTGGGTGCCACGAAAAATGAGAAAGTGGTGAATGTAATGTTTGTGAAAGGTGTCAGCTCAACGGCTCTGCAAAGTGTAGTGCAGGGGTAGGCAACCTATGGCACGCGTGCCGAAGGCGGCACAAGAGCTGATTTTCAGTGGCACTCACACTGCCCGGGTCCTGACCACCAGTCCGGGGGGGCTCTACATTTTAATTTAATTTTAAATGAAGCTTTTAAAACATTTTAAAAACCTTATTTACTTTACATACAACAATAGTTTAGTTATATATTATAGACTTATAGAAAGAGACCTTCTAAAAACATTAAAATGTATTACTGGCACGCGAAACCTTAAATTAGAATGAATAAATGAAGACTCGGCACACCACTTCTGAAAGGTTGCCGACCCCTGGTGTAGTGCAAAACTGGTACAAATACCTGTATTATCAGTGCAAGCTTCATCCATACTGCCTCAGGCTTGTTCTAGAGCAGCCAGCTCCAGTAACTGTAATTTGCTGCCCATGGCATGTTTAGTAACTAGCCTTTTTGCAGCGGCACTTAACAAAAGTACCAGTTGTTAAGGTGGTTTTGTGATATGGACACTTGTCCACTAAGAACTGGACTGAGACCACCAACTCATTTCACACCAGCCTTGTATGATGTATCAGGCGACTGCTGCCACTAGACTTGATTTAAGGCCTAGATTTTTATAAATATTCATACATAATTTGTTCTAACAATTACCACAATTGCACATGCAAATATTAAAATGCAGCTGTTCCTTTGACTGTGCAGTTACTCCACCTGTATATGCAAATCACATGTTTATGAAAACGTGAACCCCAGCAAAAATCCCCTATATGCTACTACTAATCTCCCTGAACCATCTCATTTTCCCCCAGTGAAAAATCTTTACATGCCACATGCAATGTATAGAAAGTATGGGGTTTTGTTTTTGTTTTGTATGGTTTTGGTTTCCTGTTACAGCTGCTTGTAGAGGTAAGAAAGTTGAGGTTTGTTTCAGATGGCTCTACCTTCCTAAAATACTTGGAAAGAGGGTAGGAGGATTTAAATATGGCTTTGTAAAATGTGCTATTGACACTGTAAATTAAAATTAATAAACTAAATTATAAATGCAATTTTTCTTAAATGTTTTGACTGGTAGGTTATCAATGTTTATTGCTTATAGCAGTTTTGTAAAATTCAAACTACTGAAAATTAAGGCCCTGAACCCACAAACACTTAAGCAGGTACATAATTTCTTACATAAATAGTCACATTGACTTCAATTGGCCTATGATTAAAGTTAAGCATGTTCCTAAGTATTTGCAGTATCAGTGTTTACAATCTTTTTTTTTTTTTAATTTAAAACTTTGCTGTTGGGCTATGTCTTTACAGGGGGGCACATAGTTTTTAATTCCATCTACTACCTGATGTGAAAACTGCAGACTCCTTTGTCTTCACTAAGACTTTACTTCAAGTTAGCTAACTCAGGTTAAGAACACTCCTTTCCTTTGGTTTTTGCTTGTCACTTTTGTTTGTTTGTAAGTCTTTGACGGAAAACAGATGAGTTTTTGGAATGTTAGAATTAGAGTTTTGCAAATGAATTGGTTGGAAGAGGGCAAGTGAGGTGATCAGAGATGCAAAATAACTGCAGTTTATTCCATGGCTGCAGAGATAAAGGAGTGCATTCCATGGATATGAGTAATGAGTATGTGTGAAGTATAAAAAGTGTTGAGGTATTTAAAAAAAGAAAAAAAGGTACCACTACTTTTTTGGAAATTGTTGTGTTAGCTGTCAATTGTGGTGAAACAAAGTAGTTCTGCCACAAAGAATGCAGGTCTTCCTAAGTGAGTGGCAATAATGTTATACCACACTACCATATATTTTGCTTATGCTATTCAGTGTTCTGTTTGAAATAAGGATTATATAATACTTCACACTTACATAACATCTACCCTTCAAGAATCTCAAACTTATTTATAAAGATTCATGAGGCTTCACAACACTCCATGAGGTAAATAAGCATTGTTCTACCAATTTGATAACCACTGCACCTCAGTTTAGCTATTTAAGTCACTTGTCCAATGTGAGTGGCAATCAGGAAAAAGAATGTCCAATATGATGGTCCGTTTGAGAGAAGGAACATTGCGAAGGGGAAGATTCTGAGCCTGATTCAAATAGTGATTTGAATATCTCCTGAGGAGCTAATGTTGGACCCAGTGTTGGTCCCACTCATGCAGCAGTGACCCTTAAAACCCTCTCATTACTGGGAATAAGAGTGTTAACAGAACTGTTTTTAAATATTTTTTATTTCAGTATTAAACATGGTTTAGCTGGCCAGTGGAGACCAGGCACTACCATTTTACAAACTGTGTTTTTAGACTAGTGTCTAGCTAAAATAATCATTTTACTGTTTTGAATGATACATTCCCAAAGACCTGCATAACTAAAACAAGTTGGCGTTGCCTGAAGACTCTTCTAAGACCCGTGTCTAGTAGATAATTAGAAAATGGTTTGTAAAACTAGTCTACTCAGGCCAGGAAAAGTATATTTACATTATATTAGCATGAACTGTGTTTAAACATTTGTTCTCCTAATGGGCTTTTTCCACCCATTGTAGATGGGGTCCAAGTAGGAGTTGAGACTTCAGACATTCTGCTTCTGTGACCCAGAGTCCAGAATGCTCTTTTAGGCATTTTTGTCAAGTTCTAGAGACCTATGGGAGGAAAAATATTGCCTCAAAACAAAATGCCAGAGTTCTGGGTTTTTTTCTAAAATAGGTACAAAACCTATTCATATTTTCTCATATAGGACTTTCTTTACTACAGTCAACTGAAGAATCAGTTACATCTTCTCTTTCTACACTAGAACTTAGTCCAGTTAATAAATTAAATTGATTCAGCTTTTTTGGTTCAATACCAGTTTTGAAGTACAGCTTCTTATAAAGCCTGGAAGGGTTGATGAAATCCCCATTATTGACCTATCTTTGAAAACTGGTTCCTCGTAGTCTTAATAATTATCAATAAAATGTGCTGACTAACAGTTTCAATTTGAGCTACAAGTAGTAAAGGTCAGGATTCAGTGCATCTAGTAGATGTGATTCGGGGGAGAGGGGGGGAGAATGTTAGGGCAGCTCTAACTTGTTTACCAACACATTTTTGGTGAAAGAGATAGGAGGATGTATTTTTTCAGTGATTCATTCTGCTCTGGAGCATTTTAAAAAAAATTGCCCTGAAATGCTCTCCAAGTGATATGCCATTTTGTTAAAGTAATTTTTTTCTTCATTCATAATTGTGCTTGATTATTACCCAAGAGGTGTAATGTAAACCGCTTGTCTGAGTTCCATTACATGTAAAAACTAATAGTATATATTGGAAAAATTATGTACGGTATGTTACTGTTCAATGTTCAACTAATAATGTTAGTTTAAAAAAAAAGTTCTAGGCATACACCACATCAGTTCAGATTTTTGTTGTTGTTGCTAATTGCAGTTGCATTGTAATAAATTGCTCACTGGCTCCATTTTTCCTTCAATAATTCAGGTGTTAATCTAATGCAGGAACTAAGTTGACCTCTATCTCACTGCTTTTATGACTAGGTTTTATGAATGAAATGGATGTTGATTGGTTTTGCTTTTTTAAATTTATGTTCAAACAGTAGAAAGTAAATTTTAAATAAGTAATTTTTTTTTTAAAATGAAAATAAACATTATTTCTTGAATAAGCTTTAGGTAAAAATCTGCTGTGGTCATTCTCTACATAGTATGCTTTTTTTTTTTTTTTCCTTCCTTTTGATTTTCCACCATTTCTACCACTAGTTGTAACAATGAGCGAGCTAGCATAGACCAGCTGCCAGTGTTTAAATCGGTATGCCACCTAACTTTTTGCAGGTTCAGATCACGGTAGTTAGTCTGTACTAGAGCTACTGTCAGTGGAAGTGAACTGGTGATTGTAGGTGACATTTCTGTAGGGGGACGTCTACTCCTTGTGGATTTAAACAATCAGTGGCTTTAAATGCACATGCAGTGTTTAAGGTACTTTAAAGCATCTGCTAGACTTTTAGTCTGAGAAGATCACTATTTCTAGAAATTGAGGTGCAGCCCATTGACATTTATAACTTCTATTCATTGCATGAGGAAAAATGCATCATCTTCCTCCCTGCATTGATTTGGTGCCTATGCTACTTGACTTGACCAGCATTTCAAAAGCTTCAGGTAGGAGTAGTATGTCTTTCAGATGTTTGACTCTTTTTCTACTTCCTGTCCTGATACTCCCCTCTAAGAAAAATAATTAGGCAGTTTTGGAGAAATCTCAGCTAAACTGAAATAGTGGGGAAAGGGGTATTATCAGTTCTTTACTGGATTCTGGGGTGTTGAATCTGTCAGAAGAAGATATTAATATTTTAAAATACAGGGTTTTCCTTTCATTAGCTGGCTTAGATGCAGTACACACAATAAAACAGCAGATGGTACCAACTTGAATTTTAAAACCTTATGATACACTGCATTAATCTAATATGACCACTTTCACTGTATATATTTTATGGAGATGTACAACTTTAAACCAAAAAACACAAAACTTGTCATTAAAGAAATGTACATTCCTTCCCCACATCTCTGCCAACTATGCAAAAGATATCTTTATATATTTGATGGCATACATCCCTGAGTAGAGGTTTTTAGATGCAAACTAAGTCCTAAAACATAGAATTTGAAATGTTAAGTTTTGTCTTTTATAAACTGTAGGTTTTCCATGATGATTTGTCAGTTAACACACACAGATGCATAAGGTTTGCAAATACATAGGGGAAGAAAAGAATCTTATTCTGTTTTATCAAGAATAAATAAAATTGAATCAGTCTATTGTATTAAGTTATATAATTTCACTGGATAGAATTAATCTACAGAGAATTCATTCACTGATTGATTTTAAAGATGGAAGGGACTATTATAAACTATTCTGATCTCCTGTATAACACAAGCCAGAGAACCTCACCAATTAAGTGCTGCATCAATCTCATAACTTCTGTTGGAGCTATAACACATCTTTTAGAGGGATATATGTAGTCTAGATTTAAAGACTTCCAGTGATAGAAACCACCACACCTCTACATAAATTGTTTCAGTGTTTAATTACCCTCACTTAAAAACTTGAACCTTATTATATTGAATTTTCATCCTGATCTCTTATCTCTCTCTTTCCATTTCACCAAGACCTTCTTGCCTGGGTTTTTCAACCTTCTTTAACAAGATAACATTAAAACTTGAAATACTTAGTTTTGGGGTGTTCAGGTAGATAAGCCAAACTTACAGTAGTAGTTCCTGCTTTAATATATTCACTTTAGTTCCTGTTGAAGGTGATGGGCAGAGCTGTTATTTTTATGTTGGAAAGAAAGGGTATTATTCAGTTTTCAAAGACAAATATGGATTTTATAAAGGATGGACTGTACTCTGGAAATGTGGTGAATCAGAGTTATATAGTGAAGGAAGCTGTTTTCTGTAGGATCCCTACCTTGCTTATTGCTGAAGCTGGAAGGTATGTGGTGAATGAACCCAGAGATTGCAGGAAGAGGAAAAAATGGTCTCATGCTTTTTAAAAAAAAATATTTTATTTTATGGAGTTACTTTCTTAGATAGTTGGAAATGTCAAGTGAATTGGATATCAAGTGGCAAAAAAAAAAAGCCACTGACAAAGATGATATTACAAAAGAATATAGAATGATGACCACTTACAATTACATTTCCAGCAATGTAAATTACAGCTAATCAGAGTGGAATAATGTGGTGGGGTTTTCTCTGGTTTCATTTTTGGCACCAAGAGACTGAGAGCTTCTGAGACTACATAGTAATAATAATGCACTTGGTTGTCCATGATCTACATCTTGTCTGTTATGCTTAAACAGTAGCACTGTGAAGTAATACTTTGTAAGATCTGTTGAGCTTAACAAATACTGTTACTATGTGAATTTTGAAATGGTTCTTTGTAGAGCCTTTCCATGGTTTGGTGTAAGACTTCTTTGATAGTTCTAGTGCTTGTCAGCGTAACATATGTTTGGGTATTGAACAAGGTCTGTTTTTCATCCCCCTTGTGTCTCTCCTTTCCTTCTTTGAATACTGACTTTTTGATCATTCACATACAGGTTATCTCTGGAAAACGGACTATATTAAATTGAGATTATTTGATATGATGTTATTGTATAATGGAATGGGATGAGAACTAAAAAGAATTTATGCCACAGGGCTAACAGACTTCTGGATGGACACTGCGCCCAGGATGCTCGTTTGGAACTTTGGGGGGTTTGAATTTGTAGGATCGCTGGCTGGCTCCTGGAGACAGGGAGCGGGATCACAGAGCAGGTCAGAGAGCTAGACTGACCATGAAGGGAAGCACTGCGAGGCTCCGATAAGACTAGGCTTTCCCTCCTAGTCCCTGAGTAAGAAGTAGAAGGGTTACTGAAAGCTATTGTTATGGTGAAATTATGTTTAATCTGATTAAATAAAAGTTGAGTGATTTTTTCCAACCCAGAAGTCAGTGGCATAGTCAATCAGTGGATTTTGAAGAGATCTGCAGGGCCCTTGAAATAGGGTTAAGAGAAGCAGCCGGGATTGCCCAGTATTTACAGGCGAGTGTTCTGAGGGGTAGAAATGCTGTTTTAGCAACCTAGAAACACTCGTGTTGAACAAGGTGTGTGCCGGGGAAGGATAGGTCATGTGACACCTGTTAAACTGTACCTCCTCGAGAGTGCAATGGCTTTTCTTGATTTTGTTTAGTTCTGTACTGGTAACAGAATATTTTCTTTGCTATTTTCTCTAATGTTGGAAGCAGATCAGACTGAATTCCAATTCCCAGTCAAGCTCTAACTTATTGTAAAGGCTCTAGACTGCAATTCAAAGCAAGACATATCTTTACACTTGCTTAAAAATACTAAAAATTAAGAGTATGCTCATAATAAGCTAGCATACAATTCTGACACTATCCTTAATACCTAATGATTATGCATACAAATAGACAATTCTTGCTGACCCGCACCCAGAGAACCTTAAATTAGTGATATCTGTGTTGTACTCTTCTTTGGATATCATGGTTTTAAGCAGGAAAGGTGACAGGAAGAAATATGTGGCTTCTGCTTTTATGTATTCCAAGATTAAAAAACAGTTGGATAGTTAAAACTGTAAATATTTTATTAGTTTACAACATTTATTTCTTAAAAGCAAAAAATTTCCGTAGCACTTAATTATTTCTAGACTTTCTGGCATTTAAGATAGCTGAAGTAGCCGAGATATTCATATACAGTGAATGCCATAAAAACGTCTCTGTCCTTAACCCTGCTTCTTTTAATATTCTCCCTCCCTGTTACAAATATATTAGTTACCATTTAGCAACCTAAATATTAATTATTGTATAAATGAACTGCATTACTATGGTCAACTGTTCTGATATTTTCTGCACCCCGTAATACCATCTTAATTGCAGATCTAGGATAATCTCAGGCCTCCTGTTCAGATGGACTTTGGTCTTTCTGTTGAAGTTGGGCATGGAAAAATTGCCATGAAACTGGAGAGGAGGGAGGAGACCAGGCAGAATAGCAATAGAAGAGGCCCCTGTGCACGCCCTGCGTGATACAAAGACAAGCTCTATTTCAGTTCTGAATAGTTGGTTGCAGAGGGAGTGTTCAGAGGCAGAACAGAGTGATTGGAGCAGGGGGACTTGACTCAGCATCTCCTGCTCCCGAGGTGGGTGCCCTAACCATTGTACTGTAGAGTCATTCACACTTTAATGGATCAAGTAACCAGGGACACCCATGAAGCAGTGGAGGGGATACGTTTCATCACCATCCTAACTCCACACAGAGCCTGTTTCCTTGGAGTCAGCATGGGAAGGGTGAAATTCACCCTTAGCGTTACTGGATTAGCTGAAGGAACTTTTTAAGGAGACATACTATAAGGGATCCTAAAAGATAAGAAATGAACTAATTTGATAGCCTTAGTAGGTAACTTTATCTATAATCTGTTGACACCGTTACATTCCTACACAAGTATTTAGCATGTAGCTCGATGTCTAGGACTGCATTGTGGATTAAACTTTGGACTGGGGATTTTAGTTCCAAATTGGGTCTCGCAGCTCTACTTTTCAAGGGTCAGAGTTTATTTGAGCTAGATACAGCATTCTTAGACTTAGTGATTTTAAGCAGTTTTTTTTTTTTTACTAGTAGATAAGAGAAAAAGAGAATCAGCAGCAACCATTTCTGTGCAGACCTTAAGTAATCTAAATTTCACTCTAGATATTGTGTTGGAGGTGTGTTTTCTAGGTAAAATGCATTTACAAACTCTTTCAACATACAAACCAATAGATGTTTAATTTGGACTGTGACAAGTACCATATGTAATTAGAAATCTGTATGCTGAAAATGATCATAAGTCTTGTGGGTCAGAATTACATTTTTCTAGTGTGCAAGATGAATTTTCACATTTCTTATTAATTAAATGTATGACCTATAAGGGCTGTAGAATATTTACATAACTTATTACCTTTTCCAATTGTAACTTCCATGCTTAGGTTTTTAATATTATAATATTTGGGCCATATATTTTGTGTAAGGATTTATTCACAGTAGCAACCTTAAATGTAAATTTACCTCCAGTACAGGGGTTTTTTGAGTTTGCGTGTTTTTGGTTGGGGGGGGTGGGGGAGAGTTCTTTGGCTGTAAAATCCCCTCTCTCCTTGAAAGACCTGGTGTTCTCTAACCAAAGGTCAGAACTGATCAGGTCTCTCTAGCACTGCTGCTCCATTACCATGCCAGCATTAAACGGAGCTGCTCAGTACTTATCAGGCAAGGATGGAAATGCAGAGATCTTAAATGTTAGGGAGTAATCTGTTAGAGAAAAGACTGGAAAAGGAAGGAAAGAGGGAACAAAACTAGAGGGAATAATTAAAAAGTAAAGCCATGCCCCGAAAAATCATAGCATTCCTGTTGCCATACAGGAAGAAGGAGAGTTTCCTCACCTTCCAAAATATAAATATTAAAGCCCAGCAGAAGTTTCTTCTTTGAATTTCACAGTTGGAGGTAGGGGAGAAGAGAGAAATGGAGTAGAAAGTCTCTGCATAAAAGTAGGTTCTTCATTTATGGTTGTCTCTAAGTAGGGAAAGTTAATCCACCTACTTTGTCTGTATATATTCACACTCTTGGGACTTGTACCTTTGGTGCTGCGCAGGAACCTACTTTGATTGATAGCACTATGCACATGAAGCCTAAGGTTGAGACCCAAGAGCCAAAAGCATGGCTCATTTTCTTCTTGCCTCAGTTGGGTGAAGGTCAGAACCTTGATGTCATACCCTTCAGCTCTTGGTCTCGGTAGTTAACTCTAGCTCTGTTCCATTTGGAGTTTCTTACCGGCTTACTGGTTCTCTGCTTTTGCTCAGTTATTTTTGTTGCCATTTTATAAACTTTTTTTCCTAAACGTCAAGAGATACACATTGTGGCTTGGTAAGATGTCACTTATTGACCAATATTCCCAGTACTTAAAGTTCCTGAGTAAAGGTCACTCCCAGATGCCTACTGATCACTAAACGTACATACTGGTTTTCATTAGTAGATCTCAAAGTATTATCATCCCCATTTTTCAGATGAGAGGGAAAGTGAGGTACAGAGTGACATGAAGTGACATGCCAGGGTCACCTACTCAGTGACAGACCTGAGAATAGAACCAGATATGCAAACTTTCAGTCCTGTGCCATATTCACACTGCTTTCACCCTTAGTCTTGTTGAGCCTTACCCTAGGAACTCTCACACCCAGTGAGATTCCAAACTCTATCTCTTGAAGAAATCAGTGAGGCTTTGTTCAGGGGCCCACCCATGTGGAGCTCATTAGAGGGTTAGGGCCTTAGTTATTACTTGCTATGGGAGAGCTGTAGAGGATTAAAATTTTGCATACAAACTTACCTGAAGCTCAGTTCAAACAGTGTGTTATTCTTTTGACTTGGTAATTAAGTATAATACCCAGTTCAGAAGAGCAGTCCTGCAGTTAAACTAGTTCTCATCCTTATTTTCTTTGGTGGCTACTGCTAGTAAGTCTACCAAGGGTGGGGCTCTATACTGTCAATACCCAAAGGAGAATGAAAGGTCACTCTTCCCAGAAACTGTAGTTCTTCAAGTTGATATCCTGTATAGCTCCATCCCTGCTTTTACAGAGGTTCTATTACAAGCTCTAGGTAAGTGGAAGGAAATGAGGGACACTAATGCTGTGTTCCTTTTTTATGCCCTCAAGTGCTAACATTCAGCTCTGTATGGAATCACAACAGGAATCACAATCACTTTCTAGAAGGTTTTGAACTGACACTTGGGCCACATCTATTTTAACTACAGTTACTGTTAATAACTTTTTGTTCTGGTCTCATTGTAGGTTTTTGTTGTTTTGTTTTAGTTCTTGGTTTGGCAAAAAACATCTTCGGTCCTCCTTCAAGCACAGAGTAACTCCTCTCACCTCTGTGACCTTAATTTAGGTTCCTTATAGCCTCAATTTAGCAAGGCCTGGTCTACACTATGAGTTTAGGTCGAATTTAGCAGCGTTAATTCGAATTAACCCTGCACCCGTCCACACAACGAAGCCATTTAGTTCGATATAAAGGGCTCTTAAAATCGATTTCTGTACTCCTCTCCGACGAGGGGAGTAGCACTGAAATCGACATTGCCGGTTCAAATTAAGGGTAGTGTGGACAAAATTCCACGGTATTGGCCTCCGGGAGCTATCCCACAGTGCACCATTGTGACCGCTTTGGACAGCAATCTAAACTCGGATGCACTGGCCAGGTAGACAGGAAAAGCCCCGCGAACTTTTGAATTTCATTTCCTGTTTGCCCAGCGTGGAGAGCACAGGTGACCACGCAGAGCTCATCAGCACAGGTAACCATGCAGTCCGAGAACCGAAAAAGAGCACCAGCATGGACCGTACGGGAGGTACTGGATCTGATCGCTATATGGGGAGAGGATTCCGTGCTAGCAGAACTACGTTCCAAAAGACAAAATGCCAAAACATTTGAAAAAGTCTCCAAGGGCATGATGGAGAGAGGCCACAATAGGGACTCACTACAGTGCTGCGTGAAAGTTAAGGAGCTCAGACAAGCCTACCAGAAAACCAAAGAAGCAAACGGACAGTCCGGTGCAGAGCCACAGACATGCCGCTTCTACGCTGAGCTGCATGCAATTCTAGGGGGGGCCGCCACCACTACCCCACCCCTGACGTGGATTCCGATGAGGGGTTACTCTCAGCCATGCCTGAGGATTCTGTGGATGGGGAGGAGGAGGAGGACGAGTTTGCAGAGAGCACACAGCACTCCGTTCTCCCCAACAGCCAGGATCTTTTTCTCACCCTGACTGAAGTACCCTCCGAACCCTCCCAAGGCGGTAGCCCAGACCCCCTGGAAGGGACCTCTGGTGAGTGTACCTTTGTAAATATAAAACATGGTTTAAAAGCAAGCGTTTTTTAATGATTAATTTGCCCTGAGGACTTGGGATGCATTCGCAGCCAGTACAGCTACTGGAAAAGTCTGTTAACGTGTCTGGGGATGGAGCGGAAATTCTCCAGGGACATTTCCATGAAACTCTCCTGGAGGTACTCCAAAAGCCTTTGCAGAAGGTTTCTGGGCAGTGCAGCCTTATTCCGTCCTCCATGGTAGGACACTTGACCATGCCATGCTAGTAGCAAGTAATCTNTGGCACTGAGCTTTTCGCGTTTGGCTAGCAGGGATCTTCCCTGATACCAGCCACTCAGTGGGGGGAGGGGTAAAGCGATCATGCCACAGAATTGGATGGGTGGTGGTGGGGGTTTATTTTGTTTTCTGCTGCTGCACAGTAACAGGAAAACCGCAGCACTTAATGGGCTTTGCTTGGTATGGGAAAGGAGGGCGCTGCTTTAATGCAGAAGCCGAAAGACAATGGCTTACCATGGCTGCATGCAAGCCGAATTCTGTTGCCCAGCCCTGCGTCTGTGATCTCTAACACCAAAGCCGCAGGTACTCAATATAAGATGCAAAATGCGACCTTGTACCGAAATCACGTGCTATGTAATGTGAATAGTGTTGTTCACCGTGAAAGAGTATAAGCATTGTTCTGTAAAATGTATCTTTTTTAATACTTCTCTCCCTTTTTTCCCCTCTTCCCGCAGCTGCAAATTTTTCAAGCCTCCCTCCCCCGTCCTGAAGGCTATCTCAGATAAGGTGGCGAAAAAAACGCACGTGAGACTAAATGTTCTCGGAAATCATGCAATCGACCCGCGATGAAAGAGCTCATCTGAATGAGTGGAAGGACATGGTATCAAAGTTCAGGAAAGATGCCAGTGACCGTGAGGACATGAGGGACCAACGTGAGGAGAGGAGGGACGCTCAAGATGAGAGGTGGCGGGATGCAACACTGGGGCTGCTGCGTGAGCAAACGGACATGCTCCGGCGTCTGGTGGAGCTTCAGGAACGGCAGCAGCAGGATCAGAGTGCCGCCCTCCCTCCTCCCCAAGTTCCATAGCCTCCTCACCCAGACGTGTAAGAACGCGGGGGGGGAGGCTCCGTGCACCCGGCCACTCCACCCCAGTGGACAGCCCAAGCAAAAGGCTGTCATTATTTTGAACTTTTTTAGTGACTTTTTCCTTCTCTCCTATCCTCCTCCCAAACCCCACCCGGGCTACCTTGTCAGTTCTGTCCCGATGTTTATAATCAATTAATAAAGAATACATGATTTTTAAACGATACTGACTTTATTTCCTTTGAAAGCAAGCTGTGATCGAAGGGGGGAGGGTGGGTTGCTTACAGGGAATGAGTCAATCGGGGTGGGTTTTCATCAAGGAGAAACAAACAGAACTTTCACACCGTAGCCTGGCCAGTCATGAAACTGGTTTTCAAAGCTTCTCTGATGCGCACCGCTTCCTGGTGTGCTCTTCTAATCACCCTGGTGTCTGGCTGCACATAATCAGCGGGCAGGCGATTTGCCTCAGCCTCCCACCCCGCCATAAAGGTCTCCCCCTTACTCTCACAGAGATTGTGGAGCACACAGCAAGCAGCAATAACAATGGGAATGTTGGTTTGGCTGAGGTCTGAGCGAGTCAGTAACGTGCGCCAGCGACCCTTTAAACGTCCAGAGGCACATTCTACCACCATTCTGCACTTGCTCAGCCTGTAGTTGAACAGCTCCTGACTACTGTCCAGGCTGCCTGTGTATGGCTTCATGAGCCATGGCATTAAGGGGTAGGCTGGGTCCCCAAGGATAACTATAGGCATCTCAACATCCCCAACGGTTATTTTCTGATCTGGGAAGTAAATCCCTTGCTGCAGCCATTTAAACAGACTAGTGTTCCTGAAGACGCGAGCGTCATGAACCCTTCCCGGCCATCCCACGTTGATGTTGGTGAAACGTCCCTTGTGATCCACCAGTGCTTGCAGCACCATTGAAAAGTACCCCTTGCGGTTTATGTACTGGCTGCCCTGGTGCTCCGGTGCCAAGATAGGGATATGGGTTCCATCTATCGCCCCACCACAGTTAGGGAATCCCATTGCAGCAAAGCCATCCACTATGAGCTGCACATTTCCCAGAGTCACTACCTTTGGTAGCAGCAGCTCAGCGATTGCTTTGGCTACTTGCATCACAGCAGCCCCCACAGTAGATTTTCCCACTCCAAATTGATTACCGACTGACCGGTAGCTGTCTGGCGTTGCAAGCTTCCACAGGGCTATCGCCACTCGCTTCTCAACTGTGAGGGCTGCTCTCATCTTGGTATTCTGGTGCTTCAGGGCAGGGGAAAGCAAGTCACAAAGTTCCATGAAAGTGCCCTTACGCATGCGAAAGTTTCGCAGCCACTGGGAATCGTCCCACACCTGCAACACTATGCGGTCCCACCAGTCTGTGCTTGTCTCCCGGGCCCAGAATCGGCGTTCCACGGCTATAACCTGCCCCATTAACACCATGATCTCCAAAGCGCCGGGGCCCGCAGTTTGAGAGAATTCCGTGTCCATGTCCTCATCACTCTCATCGTCTCGCTGCCGTAGCCGCCTCCTCCTCGCCTGGTTTTTCAGGTCCTGGTTCAGCATAAACTGCACGATAATGCGCGAGGTGTTTACAATGTTCATGACTGCTGTCTTGAGCTGAGTGGGCTCCATGCTAGCTGTGGTATGGCGTCTGCACAGTTCACCCAAGAAAAAAGGCGCAAAATGGTTGTCTGCCATTGCTTTCACAGACGGAGGGGGAGGATGTACCCAGAACCACCCACGACAATGTTTTTTGCCCCATCAGGCATTGGGATCTCAACCCAGAATTCCAATGGGCAGGGGAGACTGCGGGAACTATGGGATAGCTACCTACAGTGCAACGCTCCGGAAGTCGACGCTAGTCTCAGTACATGGACGCACACCGCCAAATTAATCGGCTTAGTGTGGCCGCATGCACTTGACTTTACACAATCGGTTGCAAAAAATCGAATTCTGTAAATTTGGAGTAATCCCATAGTGTAGACATACCCCAAGGTACTTCAACCACATGTTTAGACTGATTGAAGTCAGTGGGCTACTTACCTTCTGAAAGTATGCACATGCTTCATTACCTTGCTGAACCAGAGCCCATATCTGTGTTTAACCAGAGGTGATGGACCAATTTTTATAGAGGGGTGTTGCTGATGGTATTTGGGGTTTGTTATTACTACTTCAAGCCAGGGGGTGCGGTAGCACCCCTACTTCCAGCACCACTGTGTGTAACATCACTTTTTAACTTTAAGTAATTTATTGAGAAACTGTTTTCCACAGAGCAGCAATTAATTAGAAAACTCCTTATTTGTTTGTTACATTTCCCACATTTAAGAACTTTTTTTAAATTATTCACTGTATATTTGAGAGTTTGTTTTCATTTGGAGCCACACAATTAGTCACAGCAGTTAAGCGGTTCCCACTGTGTACGCACATGCATAACTGACTCTTCTCTTGTTTAGTACAGATAATGTAAAAGGCATTAAAATGATATAATAATTCATCTTGAATATTTAGATGTAACTTTTGACCAACTGTAAGATTTCATACCTGCTTTCATCAGCTGTTTTACTGTGGTGCTTTGACTTATAGTTCTTGGAAATTCCAAATGATTCAAAATTTGCGTAGGGAGAATGAGCCAAAATTTTAATGTCTAAAATCAGCCACAATGGGAATAGCTTTTATGGTTATGTCTTCTCTAATTCATTTATGATCATACAGTCATTTAAGTTGGAAAGCATGACTAATGAGTTACCTAATTATTTTCCTGCATCATATGTGGAGATGGAATTTTATTATCCCTGATAAAATGATATTGTATACAATTTTTAATATCTCATGTGAAGGAGATCTGCCTCTCTCATTTGTCTGTTCTTTTGGAGCCCCCAACTGAATCATTTGCTCTAAATGAGGCATACAAAGTGTTGAGTAGAGCAGAATTATCTTGCTTGTTTAAGTTGCGAGGTCCTTCTACTTAGGCAATATCTTCCATCTATAGTTGAGTCTGATTATTACTTTTGAGCCACTTCATATTTCTCTGAATTGTAACTTTGTTGATGTCATCCTATTTCTCTAAAGGTTATGCTAAATTTTATCCTATCGTTAGTGTCTCCCAGCATCAAATCATCCACAAATATGACTAGCATAATCTCTATTCCACACTCCAAGTTTCTTGTAGAAAAAATTAACGATTTTGGATCCAGAACTCCTGCAGAACCCCCTTGGCAGCTCTATATTACCTCCAGTTAACCCACATCTCATTTCCCTAGGAGACTGTCAACTGAAACCATATCAAATATCCTGCTGGTATCAAGATACAAGTTTACTACTGCATATCCATTCCATCTATTTTATCCATTAAGGTTGAAGGGAAGACACGGTTTTAGATTGGCTTCTTATAGATTTGTTTTATAATTCTCTCTCCTGCTTGAATTTGGTATTAGAATAGTAAGGCTGAGCTGGCACTCTTCTTTCTCTGGAAATGATAATTCAAGCAGTTTTTTAGCATCTGAAATTCATCCACTTGCTAATAGCTATTTCTTATGAAATTCTTGAAAACTATTTACACAAATCTTACTCTGTGTTTATAGAAATATGTTTTCTGATCATACATCTAATTTCTTAACATATTACAAAATTCTCTGCAACAGAAAGCAAGAAATGATATTGTCTTGTTTAAGAAATGTGAAAATAGCTGATATCTATATGGATGTATTCGAAGTTGTCCAACTACAGTATATCCACCAGAAAAAATAGTAAAGCAAGGTACAGCTAATGAGTGGTAATGGAGTATAAAACCAAAATTCAGTAATCTCAAAATACCACGTGAACTGAACATAAGGCAATAAGTTGATTCTAACCAAAAGAAAAGTAAATCTTACATAGAGCAGTGATTCTCAACCTTTTCAGGTTGATAACTCCTTATTCAAAGCCAAATATTCACAACTCACTTTAATTTACTATAAATGTAAAAATAAAATCAACAGCAAAAAATGATAAATGTATGTGTTTCAAGAGGTTGACAGAATACCTGACCTTGAAGGGTAAAGAGATGTGGAAAATCAGATTATCTTTGCTTCAGGCTGTAAAAAAAAAAAAAAAAATGTAATGCCTAGTAACCCCACAGTTGCCATCATGACGCCAACATTGCCCCTACTCTATCCCCTTTTCCCCCACCGGATCTTGACCTACCGGCTGAGAAACAGTGACATAGAGCAGCAGTGTAAACATTCAAATTAAAACATATTCATAATTTTAAAATATGAATTGAAAATACAAACATTTCTGACTACTTATTTTTCTGTTAATTAATTTCCCAGAATATTTTGTACTGAAAGTGTATTTCCAGAAAAATCTGTACTACTACAGTACTCGGCCAGAAAGGTTCTATTTTAACCTCCTCTATGTGCTGAAATAATTATCCCTCCCTCTGTGGTGCTTAAATTATTTTAAAATGACCTTCAGTACTGAGAGAGTAAAGATTGTACAGAGGTCATGCTGGGCTTTGTTCATATCTCATTATAAACAGATAGTGATTTTAATTTTGTGTCTGTACAGAAGTTTGAAGGAAGTTTAGGCTAAATCCTGGTCCTACTGAAGTCAATGGGACCAGGATCTGGTCTGTAATAAATAACCATGTTGCTCTACTGTTACCCTCTGCTGTGTGCAATGCTTTATTTCATTTACCCTGTGGCAAAGTAGCAGATGTATCTGGCAACTTTTTTTTAAATGAGGTCATTTTTAATTGTAGTGTAGGTCTTTCATTTCTAGCTATCCCACTTTCATAATGTGAAAACACATCAATGTTGAGGGTCCAACTGAGTTATCCTTTCAAAAATTTAAGATTGGGCACTTTTACTAATTTGAAATGTGTTGCTAATATAACATGGTAGCTTTTTTATTTGAAATGTATCAATATTATGCTGGTTTTACATTTTGGGATTTAATTTTTTATACAATGTACAAATTAAGAGCTAATTTTAACACTTCCCCTCAATCTTAATTCAGCCTGTCAGCTCATTTATAAAGTACAGCAGTACTTTTTTAAGGGAGCAAGCTAGCGTTCTTTCCTCCTTAAATTCTTGGTATCATGAGGTTTATCTTTCCCCATCTAAACAATACCCAAGCAGCATTATGTGGTACTGATATCCCATCATTTTTTCCATTGTTTGCAATACCTGACTCCAGCACACTGATAATGACATCCTGTGAGACCTGTTTCAATCCATACCATTGAGCTTTAACATGCCTTAAAGGTGACACGGACTTAGTTAATCTTGACTCATTTTTGATGAACTAAAAGTATATAGAGTGAAGCCCTTACATTAATACACATTCATATACTAGAGAAGTTTTCATAAGTATATTTAAAATATAAATCCTTGTCTCCATTATGGGCTGCAAAGTTATCTGTCTTTATATTAAATAATTCTGACTCGGTCAAAATACTATGTATACCATGTTTCAGTTGAAACACATTCTTATAGACAATTTATAAGCCAAAAGCATGTTAACACTCTCAAAATGTTAATGGACCCTACAGAAGCTATAAATGTTTGTAAATTAACTTTCTAAATCATGTGTAGCCTTTGGAGGGGATGCATTATATTTTGAATGTGTCATGGAACAAATTTTCTGCTTGTGTAAAAGTACAGTAACCTATGAGAAATAAGTATTGGTTTTATTCAGTTCCTAGCGGATAGAATGTCCACATAACCACTTAGGGTCCTTGTTAGTAGTCTCAGAGGCAGGGGATGGTGGGCACAAAGAATGAACCATTGCCTATCCTGCAGGTAGTCCCTTTGGGTTAGTTAGAACAGTGGTTCTCAACCTGCGGCCCAATCAGCACACAACTGCAGCCCATGTAACATCCTCAGGGCTATACAGGTAGTATTGGATGCATCCCACAATGGTAAATAGGTTGAGAACCACTGAGTTAGATGTTCACTGACAGAACACTTGCGTATCAACCTGAGATTGGAATGCTACCATACAACATACACTGATCCACTCTACTATTTGAAAAATGTACATCAACATTTTTAAAAATGAAGAAAATAATGACTTACTCTAAATGAAACTTGGCAATAGGTGAAACTCTAGAATTTTATTTTTGCAACTTGCCTGGCCGCTGTTGTTCTCTCTTCCATTGTAACAGTTGCAGCACCTTCTAACATTGTGTTTGTAGAGCCCATGGCTGTACCATCAACTGCACTGATGTCTTCGGGACAAGTTCTGAGAGTCTGAAAGAGCCACCAAAAACCTAAGGATATGCAGGGGCAATAGAGATGCTTGCACTTGTGCTGTCACATTGGAACCTTTCAAGAGCATTGATTCACATGACATTTATTTTTCTAAAGAGTCTGGAAATGAGGCCAGGAAAAAAATCTTTATCCTTTACAATACTGCTTTTCCACCTGTGGTCCACATACTCTCTCTAAGATTTCCAAAGGGGTCCACACCTCCATTTGAAATTTTTTAGGGGTCTGCAAATGAAAAAAGGTTGAAAACCACTGCTTTACAATAAGAAAATAATTTCCTTTCAATCCCATTTCCCTCCCCAACCCCACACAATTACTTTTTTCTTCATCCATTTTGGCAATGCTCCTAATGACAAAATTGCTAAAGCACGTTAATTGAGGCTGTCCGGCTCCCAAATCCTAACAAACAATCCTCCTGGATTTCCTGCTTCATTATTGCATAGATAAGTAATGGCTCTGTAAATACTTCATTTCCTGTAATTTGTTTCTTCTACTAAATAAGTTGCATACACCTTTTCTTAATGAGATGTAAGGAATTCATTGCTGTCCTAAGGCAGTTTTAAAAGATTTGGTAGGGAAAAGGTTGGAAATATACCAAAGAAATAGGCTTTTGCTTTGCAAAACAAGAAGTACCTTCCTCTGTTACAGAAATCCAAATTTGCCTGCTGCATCCATCAAAGCTGTTCATTCAGTGAAGGTCAAAGGTTCTGTTGGTGGTGCACCAGCTGATCGTCTGTAAGCTGTATCGCTGAGCATAACAAAGTGCTGTGCATTGCTGATGTGCGTCACAGGACCCTGGGTTTTTGCACAGGGATTAGTCAGGCTGTATTTGGAAACGCCCTCAACTGCACCTTGTGCTGCTATATTAGTGTTTCCCAAGCAAGAAGAATTTTCTTTCACTCCTTCAGCTGCTCCGGCAAATCCCTCTGGTAAGTGTGTGCAATTCATGTAAACAGAAATGGCACTGTCTTCTGCCTACATTTTGTAAGCCAGTATTATCAATTGTGTGTTACTTATGCATGCTTATTCTAACAGCTTAATACATTTTCTAAAAAATCAATGTCTGATAGTGTAGACTTCAAAGCAGCATTAAGGGAATAAAAAATGGTTGATCTAGTTATTTAGTAGATTAACTTCTTATATGGAGAGGAATATGTAAAATGTGCATTGGTATCACTTAAAATATGGGTAATTTCAGATTGGTCTAAATATACACTGTGAGTGTATATACAGCAAAAAAAACATTTTTTTCAAAAAATCAGATAATGTAGCAGACCATTTCTTTAAGAGGTTTACTTGGTTTTTGTTGGCAGCCTGTATGCAAGCCCTGCATCTCTGGACGTTGCTTACCACCTATGCTGTTGCAGTAGGACAAAATCAAGGACAGAAGAATCAAGAGTGCCCTAAGCTCAACGCACAGGTACTCTCTTTTTAAAAGCATGAGAAAAAGTGCTGTCAGTCAATTGTCCAAGAATAACCTCTTAAAACATGCACTTCTTCCAAAAATGTGCAAGTCAGAGTCCAGTGCAGCAGTAAGCACAGAAATTTGTAGTACATCAATCAATCTTCTAAACAAAATTCTGAAATGGGGGAAAACACTTTTGACTAATTTCTTGGAAATTCAAATTTCAGTTTTCTTTATTTCTTCTATTTTTTATTAAAGTACATATTCCAATACTTAATATGCTTGGGTCTTAAATAAAAACTTCTCCCCGTCCCATTATGCTACCCTTTTTAGGATTCTAGTACTGTTGCAAAAATATGCTATAAACAAATTAGCATAATCAGTGCTTTGATATCTGAGAGTCATCATTGCAAAGATCAACTTTTTTTCCTTTTTGATCAGCAGTCTAAGACTATGGCTTAGTAAAGCTTACTAGATCACCTAAACATTTCTTGCCATAGTATGTGAGGTATCTTACTTCAAAATCTTTTTTTTTTTTTTACTACACTCTTGTTTTCATCAACACACTTCAATTCCAATTTGGCTTTTTGCAGCTAGTAACTTTCAAACTTTAGAAGTTAGAAACTGAGGCTTTATGCCTTCTGAAAGCTGCAATCTTAAGTTAACAGATACAGCATTGGTTTAGCACATTTCAAAATAATGTCCCTGCAATCATATCAAACGTGAAAAGGGGGTTGGGAGAAACTAGATGAAAGTAATCAAAGTGATGTGTGGTTTTTACTTCAGATTTCATGAAACAATTACTGTAGATCATCAGGAAAATGAGATTCCCAACTTTTAGGTGGCATTAACCACGGTTTCCAAAATATCAGATTTTAAAACTGTCACTGGTACCTTGCTCTGTCTTTTTGGTACTGGTACATAACTGAGTATATGATAGCGAGTCCCAAGGATATATTTAATTCCCTGAATAAATCTCATCACATAGTAATTTTTAACGTACTAGTTTGCTTTTGCAAGTTGAGCTCTGTGAGAGCTCCTCTTGGCTTTAAAAATGTTACTGGAAATCACCACCACAGCATAAAAATAAAATTTGCAGTTAACTTTTTGTCATCACAACTCTATTGCATTCTTTTTCAGCTTCCTTGTTCAGAAAGAATCAAAGTAGATTTTCTTGTTTCCTCTGAATTAAAAGTTGCAGTTAATGGATTTAGAATCTGGAAGATTGCCTAGTTTTGTTGAGGCTTAAATTGTACCACACAATTCTGAAAACAAATGTGACAGCAGTTAAAATTCATGAGATTAGTAACATTCATACACATTAAAACACAACTAATTCTTATCTGCTTACCTGATTTAATTCTTGTCCAAGATCTTAACATTTTTGGTGGCCATATGGTTGCCTTAGTTTTATTATAGGTTTACAAGCAAATGCATACCAGCTTGCATCTCTCAACAAATTTAGTAAGAAAACAGCTAATTTCTAAGGCTCTGGACAAAGAGTACTGACACACATAGAAATAGACCTTACTCCATAAAACAACTTGTGTACAATTCTCCAGTTGTCTTCTATTTTTATCATTATACCATCCGGGAGAGGAGGGAGGGTTCTAATAGCTCTTCTTTTTGAGAAGCATCCATAACAGATTAGTCTTGGCAAAACAAGCAAGAACTTTATATATACCAAGTAGTATAGGGTTACAAGGCTATCAGTTTAAAAATACACTGCCCATTTTTCCATGGCCTCGTTCAAGGTATCTCCAGAACAGTGGTGTTTATAACCCTGGTTAGGAATCTTGGACTAGTTGATAATGAAAATCTGAGTTTATGACTAATCTTGTTCAGGATGTTCACCTAGATCTAATTGTGGAGTCACTTCTATGTCTCCATACAATTAATACTGAAAGTAATTTTCCGTTTTAAGTCAGATTTTGAACTTACAGGTAATAACATTTTTAGAAAAACCTCCTTCAGTCTGAAATATCCCCTGGTTAGTCAATGGCCAAATGGGATTTGTTTGGAAAGCCTGAAATAAATCTGAGAAACTGTTTTTGAGTTGTAGGACTTAGAAGAAATTGAGGCTTTTCACTTTCTCCACACTCCGACCCCCACCCCAAATCTCTTAACACACAAAAAGTATGGTCTGTAAAGTTCAAATAGTTTGTTTAGCTAGGCCTCAATGAGAACATGTGCACAGAACCCCACATTAATAATGCTTTAATATAATTAATTAATTATCCAAAGTGGAGTTGCTTAATGTTAGGGACACTGAATTCCCCCCTGGGGATTATATATCTGTCATTAACATTGCATCTGTTAAAAAGATTCACTATGTCTAAATCTTTCATTTAGTTTTTTAAACAGCTAGGTGTAGCCTTCCTTGTGAAGATAGCCTTCAAAATGTAAACTGACCACCAGTGTTGTCACTGAGTGACCTATCCAGTAACAAGAACCTCCCTCAAGATCTTGGTCTGTGCTCATCCCAAAACTCCAGCAAAAGATAGAGGGAGATCTGCTGTGGAATTTTCATCCACTCTTCCCCCTTAAAATTCATACATTCCCCTCAGATACCTGCTGCTCTTGGCTTCAGTGACTGTCAGTAACCCTCCCCCAATATATGGACCAGTGCAGCAAACCCTGCCCCTAATCCTTTCACCAAAAAGATGTAGCTTCATTTAGAGGGAAGAGAAGGATAAGTCTCCTGCAGGTACTCTTTGAACACTTGGGAGATTCTGAAAGACATGCTTCTGTGCTGCCTAGAGTAGTGGGTTGGTGGGGAAGCAATTTCTCACCTTCTCTGCCCAGGCCACTCTCAGTGCTCTGGGTTCAAGCCATAGAGTACTGCATACAGGTCTGTCTCATCTTACGCTCGGGTTACGTTCCGCGGTCAGCGCCTAAAGCGAAAACCGCGTATAGTCAAAATTACATTGAGTGTAATGGCAGGCAGAATCACCCGCCCTACAGAAACAGTATTTAAATTGTTATTTTTCTCTTTGTTTTTGTTTTTTTCTTGTTTTTGCCGACCGCATAAAGCTGAAATCGCACATGTTAAATGCGCCTAAGACGCGACAGACCTGTATTTGTTTCAAAAGTATGAATTGTAATTGCAAGTCTCATTTAAAATAGATGCTAAAATACTAGTCTCTTACCCAGATACATTATTCCCACAAGTTGTAAAGGCCATAGCAACATTTACTGCCAGGAGAAATGTCTTCATTTTATACACCACTTCAGCAAAACCAAAATCCTTTTCATGATTCTCAGTGGTGCAGGAAAGGTCTTTGACCAAGTATAATATTTTAGTCTATTGTGTTTGAGGCCTTAACTAAATGTGGCCTAGAAGGACAATGTCAAAATCAGGAAATTGCACAGTCCCACAGATATTTATGTTTCTTAGTGGAAAACTACTACCACTTTTTGTTCTCTCAGGACACAAAATAGGGATGTGTCTGACTCAGTTGTTCAGATAATTATAATAGAGCGTCGTATTATTAAAGCAGAAAAAGGAATTGGTGGAGGAAACTGACAGTCATGCCTGGAGGATGATTTACTGCGATATTTACTTATCCTGTGTATTCCATTCCCAAATTAGTAGGTTTGAATCAATTTTGATAAAATTGGATCACTCCCAGTTACAAGCAAAACCTAAATAAGCCAGAGGCACTTGTGCAGAGGATTGTACCCTAATGAAATTTTTTTACCCTTTTATATAGGCCCAAACAAGATCAATATCTGGGAATATAAATTCCCAATAAATCAAAACTAGTCAAATTTAACATTCTCCCTACTATAACAGTCAAACAGCCTAGATGGATGAACACATCACTAATATTGTCAGGTTGGCACTACTTAAAATGAATTTTATCGCTCATTTCCTGGATCAGCTCTCTAGATTTCCCTGTAGTTTTAAGAACTTCATAACATACACACAAACTCACTCTCTCTTTCTCTCTTTTCAATAAACAAAGATTTGGGAGACCTAAATCTTGAATTATCTGCTGCCAGTTTTTTAATTGGATTTTGTAATGTAACAAAGCAACTGTCACTAGAAGCACTGTTTCTATTTGTTGCTTTTCAGGCAGATTGGAGTTTATTTTTAAGCCTACACTTGATCTCATTGGCTTCAATGGAACCAGGATTGTGCCCATTAAATTTAGTATGAATTTTGTGATCAGATCTAATTTTAGTTTCTCTCTCTACCCCTCTCTACCATATTCTACCAGGGTAATGTACATTATTTATATGCAATAGTAATGATGAAAAAAACAGGAATAATATATATAAATACTTGGGACATTATGTAAAAACAAACAAAAGAACAGGAGCATCATGCTCCATAAATTAAATATTAAATAAACTTAAAACTCTCTCATTAAGTAATTATCTCACTACATACCCATGTGTGAGATGCAGATCTTAAGTACTGAATGGTCCTGCAAGTTGTTACCCTTATTCTCAGAACTTGTCTCCATATCTTCTTTATACAAGTTGTCTCCTACTATGGCTCTATGGGGCTGAAGGTTTTCTGAATCTGCACTGTCAATTAGAGCTCATTCATCAACATGTAGGCTGACACACAATCTACCTCAGCAATGTCAGAATTGCCTTTCAACACCATCACCTTCTTTTACACCCTATTCCAAAGATAACTGTATCTTGATGGGCTACTGCAGTAACTTCTGCATATCCTCTATAGAATGTTCCAGGGCTGTGGATCTTCATTCGCATCTTTATTATAAGCGTTTAATAGGAGTGCCTAACTGACTACTTCCATAAAACTTACTTTAAACTTCTCATATATTTCTAATCCTTTTGAAGTCCCTGGCTTCTTATGATCTTCATTGTTTTCTAGGCTTTCTATTTAGACAAGGTGACAAAAACTGAACACAGGATTCAAGATGGTGATGTACTATCAATTCTAGAATTGCCCATAAGTGTTCTCTGTTTCTTGGTACATCTTATTTTTTCAACCAACCAACATGTCAGACTTTTGAATGGGCCTGTGTATATTGAGCTAACTCCGAGAGCTTTCCTGAGTGGTTACAGTTAATTCAGAATTTCTGTGTTCACGTGACTTTTTTATGGGCTTTACCTTGCACTCCTATGTTAGTTCATTTCTGTCTGTCTTCTGAATTCCTCCCAACTTGGATCCTCTTATCTACTCCAGCTATGAAGAACGTGATCACAAATGCAGCAAAAAACAATAAGCTCCGTAGTCGGGAGCATGGGGGGGGGAGGTACTGAAGTATAAGTCATACATACTTTTCTCTATAGTACCCAATAGGAAGCTAGTGATCACTTATAAAAAGTAGTGCACTTAAAATTTACTAAAAGTACACATAAAACTAAAGTAATTTCATGGTCAACATATTTTAGTCAAAATCTAATAGCTTGTATTCTTATTTGTAATTAAATTATCACTTATGATGTAAGTGATTAGTTCACTGCTTTTTCATAAGTAGAGACGTTGGTTTCAACTATTAATTTTCAACTACATCACACTGCCTGATAGAGACTTCCAGTCTATTGAAGGACACAGATTGTACCCATGATGCAGGCCTGCTTCTGCCTGTGAAAATATCTACTTTACAGGATTTGGATTTTATTAACTAATGTGAGTTGTCCTCTCTTTGGAAGTGGCACTTTTGTTCTGAAATATTGAGTATTGAATCTGCCTTTCTTCCTTGATTCTCATGTAGAAGCTATATTGGAACTAAAGGAGCAGCACAAGTTCTCAGCATCAATTAGTACCAGTGAGAGTGAGGTAAGCCACTTTGCAACATAGATGAGGCATGATGCTTTCTTTATGTTCAGAAATGCTTGCTGAAAATGTCATGCACTGAAACAATCACATTTTCTTCTTTTATAACAGTCTTTTTTGGCAGAAAAATAAACATACCATTTTAAAGTATTTTCAGGAACCAAAAAAGAAATTGGTTTAGTCCAAAGCAAAGCAATATCAGTGTCAAGATATTAAAATTATGCCCAGAGAAATCTCTGGGAATTAAAAAGAAGTTTAAATGTACCTCTCTCCAATATCATTCCCTCTCTTCTTGGTAACTAAGCCAGCCTAATAATGTCTGAAATACTACTTGCGTAGGACAATTTATATCATTTTTGCATTCCCTCCCTTCTAACGTGCACATCCATTTTATGTAATTGAAATGGGAGGATTCAGAGGTGAGTAAACTTTCAGATTCCTGGAGTTAAAGAACCACAGATCAAGGCTGAGGAACTCTTTTCTTTCAAATACTGTAGGAATTCTCTTGCTCAGGCATTAAAATACCCATTTATTCCAGATTTGTCTATCAGCAATCCACAAACTGCAAAATGAATTTTAATATGTTCTATAAAATGCTTCAGAAAAAGTTGAAAATTGCAATGTTTTCTGTTTCATACCATATGACTCTAGTTCACCTGATGTACTGACAATAGTTCTTGTGAATACTTTTCTATATCTGAATTATACATGCAACTCTGGTGTGACTCTCAAAGGACTCATGAGAGGATTCTTGATTAACTAACAGATTTGACAAGCATTTTTTATGAAGAGTTTACTGTGTCCTTGTCAGAACTTTAATGATTCCCCATCCTTTATTTTTTCCTAATTTAACTTTCAGATTATCTAACACTGTGAATATCCATTCATTTAAAAGGGACAAGATAGGTCCAGATGCTGAGTTAGACTGCACAATGTATAAAGAGTGGTTCTCGTCTGAAATGTGACTGTATAAAAATGGCACCTTACTTACTACTCAACAGAATTTTAAGTGTTGTTGGTGATGGTACAAAACAAATGTATCTGGATTGCAGTCCAGTCTAGACAGTTTTCTTGGTTATGTAGTGCTCACAAAGGTAACAGCATATGACACTGAAACGACATAAAAAATAAATCTGAATTGAGAATGGGGTGGGTGTGTATGTGTGTGTGTTAACAGTGACGTTCCCCACCAAAACTAACTTAATGAGCCATAGTGATCACTTGTGAGCAAAACAAGACAGTTGTAACTTCCTACAAAAGAATCTGAGCATTCTGTCTTGGCAGTATTCCCACCCGGAACCAACCTGTAGCATGAGCAACTGGAAATGGATTTTTGTCACCTGAGTGGCAGTGCAGAGTTCTACCAGTTCTCAACCGGTATTGAAATATTTTACCTGTAATGTGCTCTCAGTATAGAATCCTACACACATAGCAGAGTTGGCTTCAGTATGTATTTGTAATAAATATTTGAAATTTTTATTAACTTCTGAGAAGCACCTTCTACCATGGAAAAAAAATTGTAGTTTGCTTCGTAAATTGCTGTTAATCTAAGACAACAATTGCCGTACTGTGATGTTATTGCAAGTCTCAATTTTAGGTGTGCATTTTTCCCCCAAAGTTTCTCCAAATCTTTTGATTTCTGGTAGCAGTGGTCTATTCAAAATGGCTGCCATTTCCTGTTTGCTTTCAGTTCCATTAAAAGTGACTGACCTCGGTTAAGGTGAATACAACTTCCCTATAGTCTTTGCAGGTGGTCTGCCTCTAGTAACAGTGATGACCATCTCTTCATTGTTTCCAGTGGAACTGAAACTAGTCTGCCCTTTCAGCTATATGATTTGAAAACTGAGAGAGCCCAGGGAATGTGGGTCCTGAAGGAAGATTGAGAGAGCAAGTGAGAGGAAAGGGAGGAAAAATATGGGTAGGAGAGAATTGTGGGACATGAAGCAGAAGAATGAAAATAAATTACAAATGGAGATTGGGAGAGGGGCCCAAGAGAGGCAGAAAAATGATTGGAGAAGGAAAGAATGAGAGCTCTTCAATCCTAAAATAAGAAGAGTAACCCTCCTAACAGCTATTTGAGGCCCCATTGTATTTAAAGTCTTTAGACTAATCACAAAGCACATTGGAAACAGTGCAGTTTGGGGGCAATATATGTCAGCGTCTTGTGATTTTTGAAGGTTGGCAGTAGAGGATAATGCTTTCACTCTGTCCAGATACAAATCTAAGAGTCATCTTAATTGTCAGTTACATTGTCAGCATTTGCAGGATTTATTCCCTCCCCCACCCCCACCCCAAACAAAATAGCATTTCATCATGGTGAAAACGACAAAAGATCTGTTAAGAAGGTTGGGTTTTTTGGTTTTGTTTGGGCTTTATTTCCACAGTGGCTTATATATTTAACAGACTCTGAGGGCTCATTGATGAGGGTACAGTATTAGAGAAATTAGTGTCAAGAACAGGAAGAAAGATCAGTGTTGCATGATTAGATTGATGTTCATCAGTCATCAAATAAGAATTTCTCTGATAGCCCCATCAATTATTTGCGAATCTATGCTCCTTTTAAAAAACATTTTTCAAGCTTTTATGTGGCAAAGATAATGTGCCAAGCATGAACTGATGCAGGCTGTGTTTGAACAGTGAATGAAAACATTAACTCATGGCCAGTTACATCCCATAGTCCCCATGGTGGTTACAGAAGGCCTCAGATGCAGGTGATAGGTGGTGCAGGTGATAGGTGGTGCATAGGGACTTTGCAAGAAAAAGAGGATTTGGCATGGTAGGAATGATGCTGGGCAGTGAACAGTGAATTCACAGGGTAAGAGCACCAGTGTAAGCAGTGCCTCAGCTTCTGCTACTAACTTTAGAGTCATAACAAAATATATATGGAGCACTTCTGGTCACCTGGTTAGAATGACTACCACAACTTGATCAGTACTTTTGCCACTAACCTAAATTATCACTGGCAGTGGAGACAACCTGAAAATGTCCTAAAGGGGTTATCAGTTGAAACTAGATTTGGATTTGAATATAAATGTTCCCCAATAGTGTGTGCAACCCATGCAGTTGGAGCATTGTACTGACTCAGGAAAACTTGTAAATGAACTAACTTTTACTGTATTTTCCCTCTCCCCAAAGTCAAGTTCTTCTGAGCTGTCTCTTCCTCTCCCCCCAAAACTAAATAAGTTGACAATTCTGCTAGTAAGACTTCGCAGTGCTTCCAATTTTTCAAAAGTTAATGTGCAGAACTTCTGTGCCGTCTCCTAACAGTACCATCTTGAGTTTTGTTTCCTTGAATTTACATCAATTCCAGCAGTACTGAAATGTGACCTGTTGTATCATAGAATTCCCTGTATGGGTTACTGTGGGCACACCTTGGGAGAACAAGTAATGTTTTGTGCACAGTCCTCACAATTATGAGGTGGATTCTGAGGTCAGTCTTTATAAGTGAACTGAACATCTTAGGAACAACTAAAAGCCATGATAAAACCATCAGTCTTAAGGGCATACAACAACACATGACACACTCTTAAACCCAACTCTTTCTACTTCTTGGTGCCTTACTGCAGCCACTAGGTGGTGCTGCAGTAGCAGCATTTCTTGTTTCTCTTCTTCCTTAGGCCTGGTCCACACTAGGGGGGGATGTCGACGTAAGATACGCGACTTCAGCTACAAGAATAGCGTAGCTGAAGTCGAAGTATCTTACTTCGAAGTACCGCGACTTACCTCGCGTCCTCGCGGCGCGGGATCGACGGCCGCGGCTCCCACGTCGACTCCGCTAACTCCGCTCGCCCTGCTGGAGTTCCGGAGTCGAAGGGAGCGCGTTCGGGGATCGATCTATCGCGTCCAGACGAGACGCGATAGATCGATCCCCGATATATCGATGGCTACCCGCCGATCCGGGCGGGTAGTGTGGACGTAGCCTTAGAACCCCTTACTTTCCAGTTGATACGTAGGGGGATCGTGGAAAGGGGGGAGTGGCTAATTGAGGAGAGCGAAGGAGAAATCATTTGGGAAGCAGCGTTGACCAGGATGAACAGAGATTGTATGCACTTTGGGGACCACTAGCAGTCCCAGGGCTTTTTTATTTTTTTTTACTTCTCCATTATCCTACTCAATGTTATGCAGAACTCTTTATATGTAGTACCTGCCCTTTAATGTTTAACAATGTCTATATTTTAGTTTATAATTTATTTCCTTCTCTGTTCTATTTATTAGATGCCAGAATTTCAGAAGAAGACTGTCCATATCAAGGACCCAGGAAGAGTAGAAGAAATCATCTGTGGACTCATCAAAGGTGGAGCTGCCAAACTTCAGGTGAAAAATGGGATAAAGATGTGTGCAAGATATGAACAAACAATCATGCTGTTCGTTCTAGGCCAGAAAGTGGAAATGTGTGTATGACAGGAGCCAAGTTTCAATAAGTCTTCAAAGTTGGGAGATCCGTTGAACTATCTCAGTAAACCTCCTAAATTCAAGTGTATAATTTCACTATTTTCTGTTAATGTCATTAAATAGTGAGTGACATAAGGTAGCCGTCAGGAGATGTCCAAACTCTGGATACTAAAAGGATAACTTCAGGACAAGATGCAAAAGCATATTATTTTAATGAGTTACTCTAATTATAATACGATATTATATAATTGTGATTATTTATCATAATAACTGTTGTTCTAATTCTCTATAGTAACACTAAGGTATTTCAGTAGTCTTTGTAAGGAGACTTGTGATAGCTCTATTGTCTTCACAGCTATCAATAGTGATCATTCACATTCTAGGCATTTAACTTTACTGTGCATCTGTTTTATAACTTTTTTTTTCTTTTTAATAGATCATTACAGATTTTGATATGACATTAAGTAGATTTTCTTACAATGGAAAAAGATGTCCAACATGTCACAGTGAGTACTTTTTATATGAAGTGATTTTTTTTTAAACTACTGCATGTAGTTTTCTTTCTTGTTTTTCCCTGCTATATGGAGACTTCACATGCACTTGGTTGATTTGAGTTGTACGGTCTAATAAATGAGTTTTTAGAATGTCTTAGTTGCTTTCCACTTTAAAACAATTCTCAATCAGTGTTTCAGTATTATCGTAAGAGATCAAATCTAAATAACTCAGACTTGAAGTTACAGTGCACAACTCCAGTAGGGTTATCTTTGCATTAATAATTTAGACTTGCTGAAGATGATTTTATTGGTTACAGGGTTGTGTATGTGGTCTTATGCATTTGCCTAGGGTTATAACAATGACATTAGCAAGAGTCACGTGGTTAAAACCCCCTGCAGCTCTTGCAAATTTACACTTTACCCTCCTCTTAAAGCAGAGGAAATGAGGTGATGTGTCTTAATGAAATCGAGCTGCTAAAGTTGTCAGGCTACAATAATATGTTGAGAAACTTTTCAATTTAAGACTTTAGAATAAGGAACATCAGTGTTTTATTTTATTTTTTTTCTTCTTTCTAATTAAATATTCTTTTTCAATCAAACTCTTGAAAGACAAGTATGCATTCTAGTGGGCTCTGGTATGAACAGTTGTGAGCAAACTTGTGGTATAGTAGCACATGCTCAAACATTGCTCTTCAGCATTATACAAGGCATAGAAAATAAAGAGTTGAGAGAAATTCAGTCCTTTAGATAAAACTTCTTGTGACTTTTTTAATAATCTTTTCAGATGTCATTGATAACTGTAAGCTCATCACAGAAGAATGTCGGAAAAAGGTAACCAGAAAATGCATTAGCCATTGATCACTGGTACAGAGTGATTCATTTCACATTATATTTTAGTTCTAGTGTGATCTGATTTATACTGCACTGTAAGAAACAAGGAGTGAAATTCTGGCCCCACTGAATTCAATGGGAGTTTGTTCATTGACTTCAGTGGAGTCAGGAGTTCACCAGCCAAGCCCTCAAATTGTTAACCTCGCATAATGTAAGCATATGTATATTCCTATCAAAACTAGAAATAATCTAGTTTCACAAAGTGTACAATTTACTTATGTTTCATCTTCGTTATGTATTCAAACTAACTTCTTGCACTCATCCGTACTTTGGCATACAAAAATACAATATAAAGCATTTCAGATTCCATTACAAACAACTAGTAATGTAAATATAAAAATCACATATAAATTGAGTTGAATATTTAGATCAAAGCATGGAGGTTGGACATAGGTGATTATTCTAAGTGCTCTTTTTATAATTGAAAGATCTTAAAAGTTCTGGTTTTCTTTGCAGTTATTGCAGCTGAAAGAAACATATTATGCTATTGAAATTGACCCTGATCTTACCATTGAAGAAAAATATCCTTACATGGTTGAATGGTGAGAGTTTATTTTTTACAGTTTTCACAATGAAGTAAGATTTAACTTTTTTAAAGTCTTTCTAAAATATATGGGCTAAAATTAACCTATTGCTAATTCAGTTAATTTAATTCACCTTTCTTTGGGGAACGTTGCACAAAACCGATTTTTGCTGTTGCTGACGCTGCTCAGTTGGGGCATCCTGAACAATGTATAACGTGTTCCTCCTCAAAATTCAATGATACATTAGTGAACAAATTCACTAATTATAATTTGAAAAACTAAATATAATTCCCCGTGTTTTGGCTGGATACATATTTAATCATAACTTGGTCATAGGGTATTTTTAGAGTTTCTCACATTAGTAGATCATTTTAAAAAGCTTAAAGAATTAAATGTAGAATGCTTCTAGAGACAAATGAAATTCAAAGACTTAAATGCAGACCTTACAATCCTTAAGTCAATGGAAGTTTGACATTTTTTTCTTTTTTTATTCCTAGGTACAATAAATCACATACTTTACTTGTTGAACAAGGTTTACAAAAGGATAAATTTGCAGAAATCGTGAGGGAATCTGATGTTATGCTGAAGTAAGATTCTTTGAGTGTCAGATCAGTTTAAAGTGTTTCCATGGACTCTACACTATTGTCATTATGCTTACGGCTCATATATCAGGAAACCATTTTTGTTGAAAACTGTAGATACATAATATTTTCAGAAGAAATTGGATGTGAATATTACATAACTTGTGTGTCTATTTTGCATCTGAAAAATACATTAACATGATAGAAAGATGTATTAGAATGAACACTTGAGATATTTGAAACTACGAATATTCTACTGTGTCAGACAACTTTTGACATGATGTCTTACATAGTTGTTATTCCTATGAACTTTCTGCCTCATAGATATATGTACAGGAGAGGTTTTCAAAAGTACCACAGGGATTTAGGCACTTGACTTTATGCCCTTGAAAATCTCCCTACATTTGTATGTGAAATACTAACAAAGCTAGCAACAAGACAATTTAGGAATGTCTATATTTTTGAAATAATAGTGGAATATTATTCTGCCCCTAAGAACAGAGACAAGTTTTAATAACCAGCATCCTTGCCCCTAGTGTCCTTACTATTACTGAGGCTCCAGTGTTTTTTCTATATTCTGTGCTTTTCTATCAGCATTTCCAAAGAGATCTTTGAGAGAGCTGGCTGTAAGTTTGGAATGTGTGTGTTTTGGTTTTTTTTAAATCAGCCTTAGGATCCAAGAATTTAATTTGTCTTGATTTATTTATTCTTGCCTATGGTACTGGATAGTTTTCTTCACAGTTTTTTATTGTTGCATCAGATAAGAAAAAACATTTTTTAACCACAAAGGAGCATTATATTAAGACTCTGCTTTTAAAGGGAAATGCACTGCAGCATCTGTGCACGTGTATCAACGAGTTTCAGCTGCATGAATCTGCATTATCACAAAACACTTTCAGAATGTGGGCATAAACTAGAACATACTATACTTGGCTGTACAAGCAGGAGCATATAGAATAGAAGCAGAGAAGTGATATACAACATTAGTTGAACCATTAGTGGAATAGTGTGTCCAGTTCTGATGTCACTTTTAAAAAGATGTTGACAAATTAGAAAGGGTTCAGAAAATAGCTACAGGAATGATTCAAAGGCTGGAAAACCTGTCTTAGGGCATGGCTACACTTGCAGTTGTAGAGCGCTGGGAGTTAAACCAGCCCTCGGAGACCGCAGCAGGGAAAAACGCTGCCGAGTGTTTACACTCTCAGCTGGAAGCGCACTGGCGTGGCCACATTAGCAGCTCTTGCAACACCACAAAGAGCAGTGCATTGTGATAGCTATCCCAGCATGCAACGTGCTTTTCAATGCGGGGGGTGGGGTGGATTGTGACAGTGAGTGTGTTGTGTGTATGTGGAGGGAGAGAGAGTGGGTTTTTGGGGGCTGAGAGCATGTCAGCATGCTGTCGTGTAAGTTCAGACAGCAGCAGACCTCCCTCCCCTCCCCCCCCTACTCTCTCTCACTCACTCACAGCAAGCAGCATTCCTCAGTAATGGTTCCTTTGTCCCAGAGCAGATAAGCAGCCAGCTGTCAGAAACGGAGCTTTCAAACGGCATTTCCGAATTCCTACAGCGAGTTCAAAACAATGAGAAGAGTGGCCACTTGACTTAAGGGGATTATGGGACGTTTCTGGAGGTCAATCAGAGTGCGTCAATGCAACACTTCGTTCACACTGGTGCCGCAGCACTCCAGTGGGGACGCAGCAAACGTTATTCTACGTGCCGAAGTGGAGTACCAGCAGCGCTATAGCCGCAGAGTCAGAGCCCTCTACGTGCCTTGCCAGTGTGGATGGGTAGTGAGCTAGAGCGCCCGGGGCTCCTTTATTGCGCTGTAACTCGCAAGTGTAGCCAAGCCCTTACAGGGAGAGCCTAAAGAAGCTCAACCTATTTAGCTTAACAAAGAGAAGGTTAAGAGGTGACTTAATCGTGCGTACCTAGAGAGAAGATTTCTGATAGTTAGAGAGCCCTTTAATCTAGCAGACAAAAGCATAACAAGATCCAAAGGTGGGAAGATGAAACTAGACCAATTCAGACTGAAAAAAAAAGTCTACACCGTATTCCAAGTGAGGGCAATTAGCAGCGCTGTCAATTAATCGCAGTTGAAGCATCCAATTAATTTAAAATAAATGAATGCATTTATTTCTAACGAGCATTGATCCCATACCAGGGCGCCATGCTCAGGGGGGTGCCTCTCCTCCCACTGCCCTGCTCCACTGTTGCTCCTGCCTCTTCTCTTCTCCTCCCCCACCTCCCCATGGAGCCACCCCTAGTCAAACTGCTCCAGACTGGGAGCCCACCTCTTGTCTGCTGTGCAGAGCGGGAGAGGGGGATGATGTCAAGGTGTCCCCCTTCCCCCACTCATGTACCTGGTCACCACTGAGCTGGTAACAAGGGGAGTCTGTCTGCTATTGGCTCACGAACAGGGTGGGCTGGACCACCACCCAGGACGCCGCGCTCAGGGGGGAGGACACCTCTTCCCACCATTGCTCTGCTGTCTGCAGCTGTTACTGCTCCTACACTCCCCCACCCCTGCCTTGGAGCCACCCCTGGCCAAGCTGCTTGGGACCAGGAGCCTCCTATCTCCTGTGCATGTGGGGTGGAGGGTGATATTGGGGTGTCCCCATCAGGGCCATCCCTAGCTATTCTGGGGCCCCACACCGCCCCCCGCAAGGGGAGGGAGGCTGTCCCCAGACCTCCGTGGGGGGGGTCGGGGCTGGCTTGGGGGACAGGGGGGAACCACCCCCCAGCACTCACTGGCAGCACGGCTGGGTCCGGCTCTGCACTTCCCACCGCCGGTGAGTGCAGGCCCAGCCATGCTGCAGAGCTCAGGGGAGTGGGGGCGGAGCATGGGCGGGAAGAAGCGGTGTGGGGGCGGAGCAGGGTGGGGGCCCTGGGGAAGAGCCGGAGCAGGGGCTGGAGCAGCTGCGCAGGGCACCCGACGCAACTGCGTACTTTGCGTATGGGTAAGGACGGCCCTGGTCCCCATCCCCTAGCCCATGTACCTAGTCTCCACTGAAGTGGGGTTGGGGGACAGGGAGCTTGTCTGTGCTGCTGCCTCTGGGTTAGGAGTAGGAGCTGCCAGCAGATGCTGCTGTCTGAGCAAGCGTTCAGGCTAGTGAGTGCAGTGCTTAAAGAGACAGCGTGCTGAACACACTCAATCCAGCACACACACACACAGTGTCTCTCACTCCCCCAACACACTCTGTCCTTCCCCCCAACACACACACACACTCCTACTTCCCCTCCAACATCCAAAAATATTTAATTAAATTTTATTCTATTGTTTAACAGAGCAATTCAAACTGCAATTAATTGCAACTATATGTTTAATCTCTTGATTAATTTTTTTAATAATTTGACAGCCCTAATAATTAATCATTGGAACAATTTACCTAGAGATGTGGTAGATTCTCCATCACCTGAAATCTTTAAATCAAGATTGGATATCTATCTAAAAGATATATTCTTGTTAAATCAGAAGTTACGGCTCAATGCAAGAATTACGTTATGAAAGTCTATGTGTGTTATGTAGGAGGTCAGACTAGATGATCATAATGGTCCATTCTGGCCTTTAAAAAAACCTATAAAAACATAAATACAGTGAAATGCCTATGGAAAATTCACTTTTTTCCCCATGAAGATGGGAAAGTCCTTTGAAAATTTACCTTTCATGTTTTGGGGATTTTTTTTCTGTGTTTTATCTTGTATTTACATCCTGTTCTGCAGGGAAGGATATGAGAACTTCTTTGATAAGCTCAATGAACATAATATTCCTGTGTTCATATTTTCTGCTGGGATTGGAGACATTCTAGAGGAAGTCATCCATCAGGCTGGTGTCTACCATTCTAATGTCAAAGTAGTTTCCAATTTCATGGATTTTGATGAGAATGTAAGTATGAAATACTACATTTCTGGAGCTGAAAGGGGTAGGTAGAGGGATAAAGTATGTATTACCCATATAATACAGCATAACACCACACTCTAAAGGAGCATGTTAATGCAGCAGATGCAGCCAGTTGCCCTGCCATTTGGAAAAGGAGCACTGTGTAGTCAGTCCTTGTCCTAGGCACAAAGCAAATAGAAGATAACATCACCGAGGTGGTTGCTAGCTTTCTTCTGGGCTGTTCCTGGGGCAGCACAATGGTGTGCTACCTTTTTGCTCATGACAGATCACCGATTTGCAGTCTAGCCCCTTAGCAATGCTTCTGCTCTCTGATAGTAATGAGTCTTGCATAAAACCTAAGAGGATTAAAAGAATAAATATTTGCCCAAAATAAAACATCTAGAGATGAAATATACAAATGTCACTCTGAAATTTAATCTGTTCTCATAACATTAGAAATAACTTTTAGCATTTGTTTAATAGGGTGTGTTAAAGGGATTTAAAGGAGAATTGATTCATGTTTATAACAAACATGATGGTGCCTTGAAGAACACAGAGTACTTCAAACAGTTAAAAGACAACAGCAACATCATATTGCTTGGAGATTCACAGGGAGACTTAACTATGGCAGATGGAGTAGCAAATGTTGAACACATTCTTAAGATTGGCTATCTAAATGATAAAGTAAGTAGTTTACATATTGGTACATTTGGGCTAGGATATTTCCTTTTAATCACACATACTGTGGATTAGCAAAATAAAGACATTGTATAAAGCTTTAAGTACCTATTAAAGTTACCCCTTTGGAATACATTTGAACTGTAGAAGATACTAAAGAGTTGATACTCAAAGGGTTTCCTCACCTCACACCAATGACTTGTTAAAGCACAAGCTTAACTTTCCCCCATCCTTTAGTACAGGGGTCGGCAACCTTTCAGAAGTGGTGTGCCGAGTCTTCATTTATTCACTCTAATTTAAGGTTTCGTGTGCCAGTAATACAACCTTTTCAGAAGGTCTCTTTCTATAAGTCTATAATATATAAGTAAACTATTGTTGTATGTAAAGTAAAGAAGGTTTTTAAAATGTTTAAGAAGCTTCATTTAAAATTAAATTAAAATGCAGAGCCCCCTGGACCGGTGGCCAGGACCTGGGCAGTGTGAGTGCCACTGAAAATCAGCTCGCGTGCCGCCTTCGGCATGCGTGCCATAGGTTGCCTACCCCTGCTTTAGTATTATCTTTACTGGAACTTCTGGAGCAGCTGTCTCACTGGGATATCAAATTCTGGGGCTGGGGAAAGGCTATAAAGTAATAAATCATCTTTATAGGCAGTGATTCTTTCTTTCTGTTTAAACCCTGTCCCTTTTTCCTTCAGTCCCACATCTGTGTCTTTCCAAAGTTGCAATAGTTTCTTGCTTTTAGTTTCTCCTACTTTGGATGAGACCCAAGACTTTGACTGCAAAACTAAAAGGCGCTTCTAAAGTGAAGATGCATTTCAAGTTGAAATATATACCACATTCATGGGTGTAAAATACTGCCTGTATTTTCTTCTCATCCACTAATGACACAATAGAAGTCCATTCCCAAATTCCACCGCCTCTTCCTTTCATGGAGCTGAGACAAGTTTCAGCCTGGCTTGACAACTCATTGACAACATCATTATGCATGAAGTCTTGAGTAGCCTGCCATAAATGTATACTGGGGGGGGAGAAAAAAAAAAGCCATATATAGTCGAACGCCTATTATACATACTTTTAAATAAGTGGTTTGAATTTTAACTTGCTTTTAGTCTCACTTCCACAAACTATGGAACTCAAATACTCAGTAGCTAGCAGTGGATATGCATATTTCACCTTGATAATTGGAAGAAAGACTTGATATAATTTTATAATGGTGGCTGACTTTTTTCTACATTAAAACCTGTTAACTGGGTGTTCTTTCTTCCCTCCCGCCCCCGCTCCATGCTGATAAATAGGTAGAAGAGCTTCTGGAAAAATACATGGACTCTTATGATATTGTTTTGGTGAAAGATGAATCTTTGGATGTGGCCAATTCCATCCTACAGAAAATCCTGTAAATTGCATCCTCAAGTCACTCTACTTCTCCTAATGGGACAACTGGACAGAAGAGCACATTTGTACTATCTTAGAGATGTGTTTATTATTCATATTGTTTTCTGAACTCTTGTAATTCTTAATTTAAAAATTTTGATCATCACTTTGGTATCTAAAAGTAATATACAGCATCTGTTGTCAACTGGAAGCTTTACTGTTCTTATGCCACCCCACACTGTCTCTCACCTCTGCTCTGTTTTAACAGATGTGATTAACTTTACTGCTTAGAGGACATTACAATTTGTTCTTTTAATCATGCATATGAGAGGGGTGTTTTAGAAATTGGAGTTATTTTGTAACATTTAAGATGTAAACATTCTGTGATTAGCTACTGTGCAGGGGTCTGTGTTGCATTTTGTACAGTCCTGAGTTGTCTCTCACACAAACAGTTATATTCAAGAATCATAGTTGCACTTGAGGGCAGTGGTGTTATTTAATGTTCCACAGTACAAGTTTTCATAATTTTTTTTTTCCCCTGGTGAAAATGAAACAACATAAAGATGTCGTGGTTCAGACAAAATGTTACTGTATATGGACTCTAGTATCACTTTACATCAAATCACTGATTTAAAAAAATTGCTAAAGTTTACTCTTAGCTAAATAGCACTGCCTTATCAGTAACTGTTGGAAGTTAAGTATTAGTCACCGGTAAAGTGACTTTGGGTGTTTTGTGCAGCAACTTTAGAGAATAACTACCAAAAAAAAATCTCCCGTGGAAGGCTGTAAAATACAGTTAAGGGAAGCAGTTTGCTCTTTTGGTTACTTTTTAACATTTATTTACCCTTCAGCTGTGCAGTGGGAGAATTACACAGGTAGCTTGCTTTTCTGGTGTAATCAGTACTACAGTTGAGTCAAAGGAAATTTCTCAGTACTGTGAGGATAATTTTACAAACTAACACATCAGCCCCCTTTCAGGGCTTCATTCTTTATGCTGCTGTATACATAGTAAACCACATCCCATATTATAACAATGATTCTAAATATCTTTAAAGTGACAAATAGTGTGACATACTTACCTTGTTTTATATCCTATTGATCATCTCTTGAGAACTTAAGTTTTGGTTTAATTAGTGGTGCCATTACAGTTCATTATGTAAATCCTCCTTTCACAGGATTAACCATAGTGTTCACCTATTGTCAAACTGGCTGCTACATAAGCCCAGTAAGTTATATACTGTTGCTGCATATATTCAACTCCTATTAACAATAAATGAGTTGGTGGTCACTGGTTTTCCCCACCCACAAAGTGAAGGTGGTTCTTGAAGTGACTGGCCATACAGATTCCACTTTTCATGTGCCCCGTGTACATAGGATTGGATTGTTTTGGCCAGCAGTGTCAGTGAGGCCACTCCTGAGGTGTCCTTGCATCTGTCTCCACCCAGGAACAAAGCAGATCCAAAGCAGGCTCTGTTCTCTTACCACTGCTGCATCTCTATGCACTGTTAGTGTTAGTAATGTTAATTAGTTCAGGAGTGAGTTGCAGTCTTTAAATTCTTTTGTGTCAAATGACCATCAGATATTTTGCTTAAGAGGCTAGACAAGGACAAGTACAAGGGATCCAGCGGTAGAATAGAAGCAAAACCCCCAGGGTTAAAAACCTGCTCCTTGTGTGCTTACAGCTGGGCACTCATATTCCTGAGCAATGTTCATATGCTCTTTCTAATTAAACAAAAAGCTAGAGAGGCTTGCCTAAAACTTTCTCTTACAAGCCTTCAGACAGCAAAAGGAAGGATATAGGTAGGCCTCAGTTATCACGTCACTCCCTTTCCAGTGCGCCCCAGTGACTCAAAAATCTACCCCAAGCACCCATGCTCTGTCAACCAAGAGACCCTAGATGTTCACTTCCATTCTGGCACTGATGACCCCTGAGAGGTGTAGGAAGGAGCCTGGCTCCACAGTCAGGTTGAGATATTGGTTACCCTCTGTCATGCCTATGAAATCCAAACACAAGAGTCATCCTGGCTCTGACTCAACAGGCAAAGGGTAGCCAATGGCCAGACTTAGATCCTTTTGGTGCATTAGTACTACCTGTTAAACATATGCCTCTGGTACCCACTAAACTTGTGGACCACACTTTCTTTTGCACTGACCTTAGTATCTTGCTCATTGGCACAGTCCCTATTGGCACAGCGCATATACAGCATGGAGCGATTCCTCTGGGTCCAATAGCGCAGCCACCCTTGCTAGGTAAGCAGTTAGTTAGAGAGACCTCAGTACTGACTCATTTCCCTACTAGAGTGGACATTAGAGCATCCCAGCGTGCCTGAAAGAGTAGCCCCACCGTTGGAGGAGGTGTACTCCTTTTCATCCTCCTTGTTGATGTGCAGTAGGGACTCATCTCCCCTCCATTGGGATCACACTGAGAAACATGAACTGCTCTCTCAAAAGGAGATGGCAAGGATTTTTGAGAACAGGCCACCTGGTGTCCTCCACTGTGTCCCACCAATCTATATCCACATGCTTATCACCCTTTAACCCTGCTGGTTAAGATATGCAATACCATATCTGCAAGCCAGTAGCTACTGCCCCCTGCCAGGACTAACTCCCTTTCTCCCAAGAGGCAATATAGATCTTCCCAGGCAGGTCAACTAAAGCAGCCTCAGATACTAGAGACAAAGATCAGACAGACAAGGGAGAACAACTAATCTCACCTGCAATTTCCTCATCTTCCCCTGATGCGGCAGTGAACCCCTCACCATCTTCGCCAGTCAACTTATTTAAGGGGTTCCAAGATGTTAAAATGCATGGCAGAAACTTGACCTACTTTTGGGGGAGGTACAAGAGACCTCAAATTGTTGAATGTTCTGCACCCTTCCAAGTGCGATAAAACACAATTACTGTAAGGTAAGTAACCATTCTTTCATTGAGTACATGCTAAATGGGGGATTCAAAAATATTTCCATAAGGAGGACTGCATGTTAATAATAAATTGACACTTTCCTTCTATGATCACTTACTCTTGGGGGAATTCTGCACCAAAAATTAAAAATTCTGCACACTATTTTCAAATTCTGCAAAATACTGCATATTTTATTTGTCAAAATAACAATATAATCACACCAGCTTCAGTTATTTTGGTAATTTCAAAATACCTGTCAGCAAGTATGTCTGTAATGATACGGAAACTAAAAGGATTCAGAAAATGGTTTTTGGCAAATAGATTCCTTATTAGGCATATTAATACAGAACTTTCAGTAATAATTCATTTAAACTACAATACAGACACATGCTTCCCCCTCAGAAGCAGTGAAAAGGCTTGAAAGAGTCAGGGGTAACAGAGGAGCTGAGGGAGAGTGAAGTAATTGCTGGGGCGAAGCCTGGGTGTGAACCTGAAGAGTTGTTGGGTATGGGTAGGAGAAAAATGGAACAGGATTTGTGGGAGGGGAGGGGGGCAGGGGAAGATTGTTGTGGAGCCTCTCCCATGGAGACTGGCTGACCCCTAGCCTCTGTCAGGCACATCTGCCCCTGTCCCTATCTGGCCCTGCATCCTCACTCAGCCACCCCCCCTTCTCCCTGTGGCCCTGTACCCCCACTCCCACTCGGCTCCCATCCGAGTGTGTGTCCCCCAACAGCCCCATGCTGTCCAACTCCCTCCATATTCCTTGCCTCCTCCCCCGGCCCCATGCGCAGGGCACTGTGAGGAACGCAGCTTCTTCTCCCTCTCCCCTCTCTGCAGCTAGCTGCTCCTGACCAGAGGTGGCTGCCCTCTGTTCAGGCACCACAGCAGTCCCTGGTGGGCGAAAGGCATAACTATCACCTCTCCAGCAGAAAGTATTTTCTGCTGAGAAAAAAAATTCTGCAGGGGACATGAATTCTGCACGTATGCAATGGCACAGACTTCCCCCCAGGAGTAATTTCTTAACATCGTTGTGGCACCCAGAAATCTCACCTACATGTAAGATTAAGACTCATACTTATGTATTTTTTGCTTTTTTGGGGAAAAAAATTACTATCTACTTCCATCTTCCTTTTCCAATTTATTCTGTTGGCTAGAAACAAGAACCAGCATTGTATGACCAGCCAACTGTCCACAGGCTACTTATCTCCAGAGCCCCGTCAGGTGCTGAAACACTTCATTTTTTTTTTTAAATGTGCCTATAAACAGCAATATTTTAAAAATTAGTTTAGTTCTTATAACTTAAGATAGCTGCATGGTTTATTTATTCATGTTTCAGGGGAAGAGTTTATTCATGCTCCAAATTGCTAAACTAAATTTTCATGCAGAACCAGTATTTCCACTTTTCTCCCCCTTCGGCAGTACATTTAAAATGCAGGTGCTGATTCAGCCTGAATTAGAAAGTAGCATGAACACCTAATTGAGGACAACAAATAAGAGTGGTTATACTGTAAGTGAATTTACTTAAGTTTTACCTCTACTCACCCTTTCAGTTCTCTTCTGTAAACACATCCAGGCTCAGATACCTGAGACCATCTATCAAAAGTTTCCTCCCAAACAGGTGTGGCAGGCTACTCAAATGTTCACTACTGAGGATACACAGTAGGGTTAAATAAGTCAGAAAGGAAGAGTGAGTTAAACTCAGTGAGACATTGCCATGGGGCTGGCTATGAATGCAACACAAGATTGTTTCCTATTAGGTGAGGGGCTCAGACCTCCATTTACTATGGTTAAAGTGACAACTTGTCTTTTTGATGGAACTGTTACAAAAATCTGGATATCTGTACACACTCATCTGGTACTGCTTCCTGCTTGGCATCTAGATTTGCAGGGCAGTTTTACCATTCTGATTTAACTGGAATTTTCAAGACCAACTGCAGGGGAAATGTGTGGAATGATTCTTAAAGGTTACTCACCAACTTCTGAAGCTGTGCTCATTGTACATTCAGACTACCCCCCTGCCTTCCCCTCTTCCTCAGGGTTTTAGCACTGTGTGACTGGTTGAGTTGTTTGGGTGTGCAAAATTGTCTCCACATTTTCAGTGCCACAAAAAGGGATGCCCAATGGGCCCTGATTCCTTGAAGGTTGTTGTGTAGCTCCTGCGTATCAAAGGCACCTTTTGTGAAATATGCAAAAGCAGTATATTTGAACTACAGTTACTAGTCAGCTATCTTTGTATTTTGGAACAAAACAGAGGAGGAAACTCTATCCAACATCAGGAACTAAAGCCGCCATAAGAACACTGCTTTGGTGAGATGTTAATGGTTCTGAAGGGCCATTTGTATGATAATGCATGAGATTCCAACCGCAATCCATTAATACCTAGGATCTTCTACCAGGCATTAAAGGGCTAAAATTGGTCCATATCTAAGTAGTCAGTCAGGATTTCCTTGTAGTAGCATTTTAACTAGGGTCCTAGCACTAAAAGGCAAAACCTCAGACAAAGGTAATCTGGCTTTCACTGGGCATGGGGACATTTATATATAAACCCCACCCTTATTAATGTAAAGTTAGAGGAACTGTGTTTATTTTTCAGTACAAGCAAACTTCAAAGCACATTCTGAACAGCCACTGCTAATGGTGAGATGGTATGATCAATTTAAGAAACTCCAGACTTTCCAAAACCCTTTATTAATATGAAGTACAAAACAGAAATATGTTGTTATAGCTAATCAGTTAGAATTATTTTACTTAACTACTCTAGCCCAAAGGGGTGTTCTCATAAGGGTTTTAGTTCCAATAATGAAACTGTACATAGATTCAGGATAGCAATCTTGCATATGGTGTGTGTATAAGGTACTTGTTCTGNAACCCCCCCCCCCCTGGGGGGGGGGGGGGGGGGGGAAGAAAGAGTACAATCTGTGTTGATCAATATTTTATATAACAAAAGAATCCTCAAGCATGTATCGAACCCAACAAAAGTTCATGGCATTTTCTTTAATGGGAAAAAAATACAAAATATTTTCATTTAATTAAAAATAGCAGTTTCAAATGAGTGTGCCAGAAAGTGTAAAACCAGCACCATTCATTACAGGTCAAGGAAAGCATATGTCTCACTTCAAAGCATAGAATGGAAACATACACCTCCCTTTGTACTCTATGACTAGGGAAGTATTTCTGTGCTGTGTGTGTGTTGAGGGAAGTTCATGTAATTTTCCAGAAAATAGAATATTTAATCTAGTTTTATTTATTTGAGCTGTTTAATTAAAAAAATCTTACTACATTTACAGATCAACTGGGTGACTGTACCGGCTTTAACATACAGTAGACAGGATATAAAATGTAGTATTCATATCCTGACAGTGCTTTAACAGTCCTCTGAGAGTGAAGTGTTCTAGTTAAATAAGATGTAGGAATGTAGCAAACTTCTGTCACATATACAGTAAAACCCATCATTACATATGTGGGCACAACTTAAGATTCATTTTATTCACAGCTTGCCAGAATTTTCCAATGGCATGTCTAATAATGTATTTGTTTGTAATCTGCAAAAGGGGCTTGTTCAGTTATTGAAAAGAATACATGCTTTCTAAAGGGGTACTACCAGTAACTCTCTAATCTCTTAATCCAGCAATTTTGTTATTTTGCAGGTATGCTAGTGGGGCACATTTTTCTGTTTATTTACATACCTGTAAAATAATTTTAAATACAAAAAGGCTTTTTAAAGAACTAAAAAAAAACCAATTGTATATTTTCTACTTTTCATCCAACCAAGTGAAGTACATCATTCAATAATAAAATTGTGATTCTAAGCATAAAAATTAACCATATTGTTCATACAACCATGTTTGTCAGTACACTTAATCACTTTATAAATCCCACACTGAGGCCCTTAATGTTTTTTTTTTTTAATGTAAATACTCATTCTAGCTGAAAACCTTCTCTCGTGTAATAACCCACTCCACATACACCACCATGCACACATGAAGAGTTGTATACAAACACCTTCCCCAAATACCATCGTTTCAAAACACACACATATACAGTACTTCAAACATCTACCAGTACACACACAGTGACAGTAGGTCAGCTCACTGTTCTTTTTTTGTTTTGTTTTACAGTTCATCATGTCCCTCTGTGGTCTCTTGGTCTTTCAGTTTGAATTCTTCAGCTGTAATCTTGCCATCTCCATTTCGGTCCTGGTTTGTGAACATATTTTTAACAATCTTTGCAGAGTCAAAGCCAGGAGCTAGTTTTCCTTTGCCAGAATCAACCTGAGCTTGAATGTATTCTGAAAACTAGGGAGGAAAAAAAAAAAGTTCACAATAGAATAATTAAAATAACAGACTAAATGGATATTTCAGAAAGACCAACAATTAGTCCCTTACTGCTCAATACTAACTACCAGGGTCCTAACCACTGGAGGGGCGGGAGAACATATATGTTATTACCCTTAGATCTTACAATCTAAATTGGACAGATCAGACATGAGGTAAAATCTTGCTACACTGAAGTCAACAGAAGTTTTGTCGTTCACTTCAGTGAAGCCAGGATTTCACCCACAATACAGATTGAAGATGGGTTATCCAAGAAAGACCTTGCATAAGAAGAGTTTTGAGAAGGGAAATGAATGAAAAAAGAGAGGGTGTTTTTTTGTGTGTGTACACAAGTATAGGGAATTCCAAGTGTAAAAGCTGACATGGAAGCAAGTGCAAAGGTAACATTTCAATAAATTTTCCTCAAGCAAAGTATGAATCCATTTATCTTTAACTACTCCTCCTACGACTTCAAAACAATATATATATATATATATATACACACACACCTAGAGCAGGGGTCGGCAACCTTTCAGAAGCGGTGTGCCGAGTCTTCATTTATTCACTCTAATGTAAGGTTTCGCATGCCATTAATACATTTTAACGTTTTTAGAAGGTCTCTTCCTCTAAGTCTATAATATATAACTAAACTATTGTTGTAAGTAAAGTAAATAAGGTTTTTAAAATGTTTAAGAAGCTTCATTTAAAATTAAATTAAAATGCAGAGCCCCCGGACCGGTGGCCAGGACCCGGGCAGTGTGAGTGCCACTGAAAATCAGCTTGCGTGCCGCCTTCGGCACACGTGCCATAGGTTGCCTACCCCTGACCTAGAGCTATAAAAGGGCTGAGTGGGGCACTTGGGGTCAGTGGGAAAAAAATTAAATCAAAATGGGGGTCCTTGGGTTGCTAAAGTTTGAGAACCGCTGTGTTAGAATAACTATAAACTAACACAATGTTGAGCCTCAGTATAGGTAAAGACTGTCATATTTAGCATACCGACTGGTTATCATTAAGGTTAAGATTTTGTCACGGATATTTTTAGTAAAAGTGATGGACAGGTCACCGGCAACAATGACAAATTCATGGAAGCCCGTGACCTGTCCCGGACTTTTACTAAAAACATCTGTGACAAAATGGGGAGCCTGAACAGCTGCATGCAGCTGGGAGCTCCAAGGTCCCCCTCTGCTGGCAGCTCTGAGCTGCGGGGGTTCCCCCTGCCGCCAGCAGCCACCAGGAGCTTCGGGGTTCTCCCCTGCCGCCCGGGAGCTCCGGGGGTCCCCCTGCCTGGCTGGGAGCTTCAGGGAGCTCTCGGGGTCCGCCCTGCCGGCTAGGGTGGCCAGGAGTGGTGGGGGTTCCCCCTGCTGCCAGTGGCAGCGGGGAACTCCGGCAGTCCACCCGCAACACTGTTTTTGCCCCCATCAGGCATTGGGATCTCAACCCAGAATTCCAATGGGCGGCGGAGTGTGGGAACTGTGGGATAGCTACCCAGAGCTACCCACAGTGCAACGCTCCGGAAGTCGATGCTAGCCTCGGTACTGTGGACGCAGTCCGCCGACTTAATGCACTTAGAGCATTTTGTGTGGGGACACACACAATCGACTGTATAAAAACGATTTCTAAAAAACGACTTCTATAAATTCGGCCTAATTTCGTAGTGTAGACATACCCACAGATTCTGTGACCTCGGTGACTAAATCACAGCCTTAGTTGTTGTTAACCCTGGGATGAAATCTTGTTTAACATGTAAATTTGCATGTGTTCTAACACAATCTAATATTCCAGTGCAGGCATTTGAGCTAAGTAGGTGACCCTTAGATTTTTGTCTAAAGGCTCCAAGAAGTCTGATTCTTTAAAAGGCTTCGGCTTGCCTAAATAGTAACCATTTGTTCTTTTGACATCCATATTCCGTAACCTCCCCTCTCTTGGAGGGATTAAAGAAGAAAAAAAAAAAACAGGCAGTAACAGACTGATCAAGATGAAAGTCCAGTACAATAGCACAATTTTGGTTAGAAATTTGGAGGCCTCGGAACCACCTTTTCTTTGCAGACTCTGGTAGAAAGTTGGCTGGCTATCAGGACCTACAACTCTGAGACCCTCCTAACCTTTAAGTAAAATTTTGCGGTTGCCAGGGGTTGCTTTGACAACACAGAATCTCAGATAACCGGAACCATACAAAAAACAGGGTCAAGGCCTCTACCTTGAGCAAATCTTTTAAACCAATTCCATAGGACGCCAACTTTTTCTAGTAGGAGGCTTTAAGGACTCCAACAGGCTGCCTTCAGATAAGTATAAGACATCCTGCCCTAGAATCCCAGTAGCCATATTGTCAGTTTAAGGGATTGAGAACCAGAGCATCCATGCCCATGCCCCCACAACTAAGATCACTCAAAAGCTGAAGGGACTATAAAAAAAAAAAAAAAAAAGGTAAAAAACTTTTCTGAAACCAGCTAAACCCCCACAAATTTTAACCAAGAACTGTGAGCCTTTTTTAAACAAAAACTACTACACTGTTTAAGAAGTATTTGCAAGTAATTATGTCAGCTAACGGAGAAAGGAAGAGGATCACTGGTATTGCAACTGCTGTGAAAGGAGGAAAGAGTAAATGAGAGGTGACTAGAAGGGGTATGTACTTATACCCTCAGTCTATTTTATGCTGTCTCATGGAAACTGCACACCCTGACTTAGCTGCCAGTTCTGCTGACAAACGGTTCTATGACTAGGCAACAATACAACGGAGAACTTTCAAGCTTTCTGACGACAAAAGAGATGCCACCGCACACTCCCCTAAAGTAGGCCCTGATTCAAAGGAGACTTTTCCATTGGATCAGGCCACTAAAGCGTAAAGTTTTTTCTCATGCAACTGTTGGAAGTCTTTGTCATGGGATTTGGGATGCAATCCAGATCAGTAAAGGGTTGTGTCACCATTTGCCCTGCAACCCTGGGTGCCTTAAATGATTTGCTGCTGTAGCTCCCAGCCTGGGATGCTTACTGCCAGCTTACAAGCATGCAGGTCACACCCTGAGTGGCCGTGTGCTGTTCAGCAACTCTGACCCCAACAGCCTGTCTACAGCTGTACAGCCCCATCTGGCTTCCACCAGCCTTAGTTACCCCCAGCAAGGTGACCCCAACATACCCCCAGCCCTCTTCTGGACAATTCAGCAAAAGAATATTTTCATTTGTTCTTCTAAAGACACAAAAGCATATCACAGCTTATTAACCTACTGGGGTAAACACACCCTTCCATTTAAAACACAGCACCTAGCTTATAGTAAAAATAAAACAAATTTAATAACAATAGGACATAGGTTAAGTGATGCCAAGTAAAAGGAATACAGTTAGAAAGGGCTACAAGCAAATAAAAGTGAAAACAGGCATCTAAAAGTCTAAACCTTAATCTAGCAAGGTACAAGATTTTTCAAGATGGTTTCTCACCTATATTCAGTTTCCAGAGATTTCAAACCCCTGCCCCTCCCTGGTTGAAGGACCCATCTTTCTCAGCTTGCAAGAGCTCTGTTCCCTTGTGTCTCTCTAGTGATGAATGCCAAAGATGGCTTCTGTCTTGGCTTACATCTTCCAAAGTTAAATTATCGTGTTTTAAGAGGCAGGATGACCTCATGCTATTTTTCCCTTCCTGTGGACTCCTCATCCCCCTGTGTGTAAGTGGGGCTTCAACTGTTTTGATTCCACCATGTTGAATTTGCATAGGAGACAGGTAAATAGCTGCCATCTCTCTTGTCTGGGAGGGAACCTGTTCCTCCCTGTTTGGCCACAGACTTTAACATGTAATATTATTTATCCATATTTCCTCCTATAGTGTTAATACTTATATTCTATAATGATATTAATCACCAGTGTGCCATTAGCTTTCAGAAAAGATCACACTCCATATAGTTTTATAATACTGTATATTGTATACAAGCAGTTGATTTGATTGATCATCACTTGAGGTTCAGCCACCCTGTCTTTATAGGCCAATAAACCTTTAAAATTGGTTCTTCTGAGGATTACCCCTCAAAGTAGGGTTTATTCAAGCTGCGAGACATGGAACCTGGTAGTGAAGGAAACTCCATGTTCTTTCTTCCCCCACTTGTTACCTTAATAGCTATGTTTACCTAATATGTAAAAATGGACCTTCACTGTCTTTGCTTGAAAACCGGGCTGCTCAGAGAATCAAATACACATTCGTTTGTCTAAGGCAGACCTGGCTACCAATTTCCCCTGACATGCCTCATTTAAACACACTTTAGTCCTAATTCCAACATATCCATAACTCTTATCACACACATTAAGCAAGAATATTAATTAACAGTGAGTTATTAGTTTTCAGAAAGAGCTTCAGTTTGTAGAAAGATTACTACAATAGCGTGTAGGGTGTGAATACAGGGTTACTTAGGATCACAGTCTTACAACAGAGAGCAAATAGAATGGAACTATCACACTGCTGAAAGCTTTTTAAAAAGAGACAGTAACATCAAATCTGCTCAGCTTCAAATAATGAATTAAAAATAGTTTCAGGCTCTACACCTGCATTTGAGCCCTCTAGACTCTCTTTTTTTAAGCAAAATTTTCCTTTAATAAACAAAAAATGTCCCTTTCATGTTACCATCTTAAATACTGACACAAACAGGGGCGGGGAAACTATCTGTTCACAAAGTGCTGTCCAATGCAGAAATTGTAGACTGACTAGATTATTTTTCCCCCTCTAATCTCAGTTACAATAATCTCAGGTGCTATTTGTAGCAATAGCAGCCACAAAACTTCAGATAGAAGTGTGATTTTTGACATTTACAAACATTTTGACCCAACACCCTTTCTCACATCTTCCCCCCAGCCCCTCTATAGATTGAGCTCTGGTACCAACAATCACATCCAATCTTCTCCCTCCCCCCATTCAGTTCTGAAACACAATGTACATTACATCTATTCTGTAGACAGCCTTTCAGCCCTGTAAGAATAGGAGTCGAGCAGCTACAGGAGATAAGAGGAAAATTAAAGAGGAGAGAGGGAGAGAGAGATAATAGGAAGGAGGAGGAAAAGAGGGGAAAGGAGTTTAGTCTTTTAACCACTTGTCTTTCTGCCTTTTGACAGCCCATATTGTTCTTGGTAGGGTTTTTTGAAAATTTAAAATGTAAATTTCATTTAAAATGGCAGCTTCCTGTTAACTTGGTAATAACCATAGCCTGGGCTGGAAAAACTCCAAAACTTAAAGACAAAACCTGATTTATCCATGAGCTTGATGGTGATGGAGCTAAGAAGAAGAAAATAAAAAAATCTATGCAGGTGGTCTTACCTCGTTCAGAAAAACTTCTCCATTATTATCCTTGTCAATTTCTTCAAAGAGATTTGGAGAGACATTACCATGCCAGACAAACATGTAGCCATCAGGTAAACCAGACACTAGTTCCAGCAGTTCAATGTCAAAAACTAATACTGCACTACCAGGAACTTCTCCTTCTGTCACAACAAATGGCACAGTTAATATTAACTTTCAGTTATGTGGCAAAAGGACAATTTAGGTTTTTTCACAATTAAAAAACATGTCTATTACTTAAAGTGCAACTACAAGTGCTTCACGAGGAGTCCGATCCAAGCCCAATGAAATCAATGGGAGTCTTTTCATTGACTTCAGTGGGCACTGGATCAGGCGATGTATAAACAGCAAACTGGGGTTAGACCATACAATATTTGATTATATGAGACACATGCAGCACTAGATATTTGCTATAAGTAACATATGTAATGTGAGTTTTTAAATCTTGAAGGCCCTGACTCAGGAAAGGCACATAAACATAAGCACTTGAATGGAACTTAAGCATTTGCATAGGTGCTCTTCCTGAATAGAAATGCTTTCCTGAATTGATGGCCTAGCCAAGTTTCAATCCAGTTATTTTGATAGACACTTACTATAAAAGTTAACCCTTCCTTAAAAACAGTGTCCCAATTTTTTATTAATAAAAATAAAAAGGTATATGGCAATATATGGCAACTGCATATATCCTCTAACTACAGATACAAAATTGTCTTTGTCTGATATTTCCTCCACTGGGACTCTTCATTGAGGGGGTTGAATTTGCATGATATTGTTGTTTTTTAAAAAGGAAACAAAATCAAAAAGGAACTTCTGTTCCAAAATGAATAAAGGAGTTGCACCAGATATGTAAGAAAATACTAATATATTCAGAATCATGCTAGCATTTACTCCAGACCATATGTCCAATGTAATCTCAATAGTGTCAAATACCAATGACACATAATTTTGTAGAATTTTTAAATACATTATAGTGTTTTTAATTAATAATTTTATAGTGGTTGTCTTGGATTCACATACAAATCAAAGAGGTGTTCAATTAATCTCTCAAATTTATTCTATATTAAACTCAGTGTGATGCCTGACGCTGAATCTTTATACAACAGAAGTTGTCTATGTTCTTTAGGAATCCAAATCAACAAAGTCAGAGTGAGCTGTGGTGAGTTTGATATCATTAGGACACCATTCCCCAAGTTCTTTTAATTGCACAGGCCAATAATAACGCCATGTACTGGGAACTGATAGTCCTCTGAAATTTCAATGTTTTATAATTAATTCTTGGAGCCCTATAATTCCAAATTAAAGACTCAATCCCACAAAATTCCTCCTGCACATAAACTCTGGCCCATGCATAGCTACGACGACTCCAATGAGACTGTTCACACGGACAAGTGGAAGTGCAGGCCCAAGTACAAAATTATCAAACAATCCATCATAATGCCTAACTTTTAGCACCTAGAAAAATGACTGCGGTTTACAAAGCCTGGGTTCAGCACCTAGGCTCCCTATACAACGAATGGGAAGAGACGGGCACCTAAGAATGGGATTCACAGGAGGCAGCATGCTGAGTGAGGAATTTCCTGAGCTAACCAATGGGAGATGCAAAGGGAAGGCATGTGCCCCAAGCCCTGCCCTTCGCAGGGAGTTAGGAGTCTAAGTCTGGACTGCTGGAAGGCACCTAAATCTGGTTTGGATTCACAGTTGTGAACCCTCTCCTGGAATCAGGCGCCTAAGGGGTTTCTTGCAAGAAACAATGGAGGATGAGGAGCTCCCTCATAACTTTTGGCCCTGTGGTTAGAGTACTCACCTGGGAGTTCCTCACTCAGGTGACAGTTCAGGGTCTAAGATGCTTTGTGAATCTAGCCCTACTGCCGACAGCATTCCATTAAGACACATGGAGGCACTGGCGCTCAGTGGTGTCCCATGGTAATCAGCACACTGGCCAGAAGGTCACATTTCCAGAGCCATATTATTAAAGGTGGAAAGTTTATTTCAACCAAACACTTTTTGGTTAAAATTACTGGCATGTTGGATCGTTTTAAAAATGTAAAAAAACCCAAATGTTTAAAAATAGTATTTTTCCCTTACCTTTTCAAACCACTCCTACCCTCCTGCCCCAGAAATAATGAAAAACAAGACTAATAAACACATATACTTCAGTCACTCAGTAGGTAATAAGTTACACCACCAGTTGTCTATTAGGTTGCATTTACTTACCAACACCAGCTTCTCCATAACCAAGATGGGGCGGAATAATAACTGTTCGTCTCTCTCCAATGCACATATCTCTAAGACCCATGTCCATCCCCAAAACAACCTGTCCAGATCCCAGAACTATATTATACGTTTTACCAAGACTAATCCTGAAAAATAAAAGAAAGAATTTTTACTACTTCCATGTTACCACTCAAACTGCACAGTTTCTATATCAAAGTCAACTTTGTGGCCAAAAATCAAGTTTACCTCTAATGCTATATGCGCTTCTAAATAGCCAAGTGGTGTAATTGCTGAGGTAACAGATTGTATGTGATAGGAACTGCAGACATCATGGTCACTTGAATTAAACCTGATTAAGGATTTTAATCCTCCCAATCAAAACTCTGAAATACTTTGTCATTCAAAAAAGGGCTTCTTGCCTTGCAAATATCTTTGGGAAAAAACACTTTGTAAGCCACAGGCCTGATTCTGCAAAGCCTTAAGCACATGAGTAAGTTTACTCACACGAGGAATCCCCTTGGCTAAATAAACCCGGCTGGGATTTTCAGAAGAGTTTAAGGGAATCAGGCATCAAACTGCCATTGAAATTCAATGGGATTTGGTCACCTTCGGCTCCATTAAAAATTTGTGTGTCTAGTATATTAAGTAACTAATTTGAACCTCAAGGCAATTGAGGTCTTTATCGTTTCTAAGAATCTTGCTAATATTTTAGTCCTATCATGTTATAAATTATGACTTGCTACTAGGGTCTTATTTCTAAGATGTATTTTTATGAAGTGATAAATAAATTATATATACTTTGTTTGCAATGTTGTTGTAGCTGTGCTGGTCACAGGAGATTAGAAAGACATGGTGGGTGAGGTAATATCTTTTATTGTACCAACTTCTGTTGGTGAGAGAGATTCTGTATATTTCAGTCATTCAGGAGGTAATAATTATACTGCCGGTTGTTTATTAGATTTCATTTACTTACCAATGCCAGCTTCTCCACAACCAAGAAGGGGCAGAATAATAGCTGTTGGTCTCTCTCCAATGCACATCTGAGACCCATATCCATCCCCAATACATTCAATAAAAGATATTACCTCACCCACCTTGTCTCTCTTAAATATACATTATAATTCCAAAAGGCAAGTTTGCAATCTTAGGACTTTTTACTGGCACCTGTCCTTGCAGCATCTGAGTGCCCCTTTTTCTGTCAGTCTCTCTTTCCTTTTGTCATTTTTTGCTGAATTGTGTGACCCTGAGTACAGAGCCTCTATAAGGAAATGATGGATGGTCCTGTGGTTAGGGCACTACCTTAGCACTTAGAAGACCTGTGTGCAACAGATATGACAGTGCCCTGCAATAGCCTTATAGGCCTGGCTTGACATGTGTAATTGGAGGTGGGTGAGGTGTCATTTCTTGGGAAACAGGATTAGGGAGGTAAATGTATCAGCTGGCTGGAAACAGAATGTCCGTACTAGCTAAGATAAGTGGAGAACACTCGAGGAACCATTTACAATGGACAAGATAAATCCGGAATGCAAAGAGAAAGTTGTACATGGACACTGCGTGGAACAGCATGCTGTACGGGAAATGGTTCCTACAAAGCAACCAAGACAGTCCCAAAACATGTGATGCAGCGTATAGTAAATGCAATGCACTGTGTACATGTATACAAAGGAAGAGGTTTTACTGTGTAAGTCTGGATGTGTGGTATGTCCTATATCCACTGTGCTTGAGTCTGATCAACTGAGCGTAGCTTTGCTGTATGCCAAATAAAGGAATCTGAGTGACAAAACTGAGTTCTTGGGGACCTGAGTGGAACGGGTTCTCGGGGGAAACCCCAACAATCCTGGGCAAACATTATGGAATTAAGTTAAACTTTACTGAACTACGTTTAATATCTTTGGGGTCCATTGTATTAAAATGCAAATGTTTGTGTGCTATCGTGGGGTCGTATGGAACACCTCTTTAGAAGAAATGAGGATTTAATGCAATCTCTGGGAGAGAAGGTGAACTTCAAAAGACTGTGCTGAACAATACAGCAGAGACAGTTGATCTTTTGGGACAGCGTGTATAAGAGTGGAATTCCTAGGAAGAACTGGGGGGGGGGGGGGGTATTGCAAACCCCCAGACCGTACAACTTCACCCTGAGGAGGGGACCTTTGCTGTGCTGATCACCTGTTACAGGAGGACAGTTCAAAGACCCAGTCTGGCTTCTCCAGGGACCAAAAGACAAAGAAAGGACTTTTGTTTAAACAGCCTGGTTTTAAACACATTAGAGGCCTCCTTCGTTCTGATCCAGCAAATGGACAGGACCTCTGGTCCATGGATGGTCCCAAGCCTTAGGGTCGGGCTCAAAGAACTGACAAGGGCCAGAGCCCTTGTGGAGACTGGGGGTGGGGGGAGACTCTAGTAAGCTTATTAGCATGCGTGTAGGTTCTTTTATGGTGTTTAATATGTTCTCTAATACTATTGCCCTAAGAATAAATAAGTTTGCATAGAAAGAGCTATGTGGTAGCTTAACAGTGGGCAATTACACTGTTATCAGTCTCTGAAGAGGAAGCAAGCAGGTCTGCTTAGGCAGACTGTCTTTTGGTGGGAATAACATAATGAAAGCAGGGAACTAACTGTTCAGCCTGGAAATATCTGGGTCAGGAAGGAGACAGACATAGGTCTCCTCCCAAGAGAGGCAATGGCTAGAGTGCCAGAAGCCTGCAAGTGGGTGCTCTTGCAGAACCACTGAGGGGAAATACAGATGCAGTTGCCCTGAACTGTGACACAGGGTTCAAGTCCCTGCTTCACCACAACTTCTTGTGTGACCTTGGGCAAGTCACTCAGCCACTCTATGCCTCAGTCTTCCATCTCTAAAATGGGAATAAGAGCACTTCCCTACTTCAGAGATGTTGTGGGGATAAATGCATTAAAGATGTGGGGTGCTGAGATACTATGGTAATGGTGGCCATATAAATATCCAGAGAGAGAGATTCAGCAGTACAAGTTATAATGAAAACTATGGACTATTTCTGGTGTTTATGTTCTTCTCTTAAAAAAAAAAAAAAAAAAAGTAGTCCTTCCCTACCTCACCTCCCAAATAAAATACAAATAAGGTAAATTTAACAGTACTAATATTATTCAAAAAGATGAGGTGTGCACAGACCCAAAAACGGAACAAGAGAATTTATTCAGTCATAGTAAACACTGTCTGAATTTACTTCAGCTCAATCCAAAATGTGGTTCATCTAAAATAATCTATTTTATGTCACAACAAGGAAACAAAACCAGTCAAGAAAGATCAGCACAGCAAAGAGATTCAGCTAACATTTGAACGAAGGAGACAAGGGTTGCCAGCAGCTTTTGCCTCCATTCACACTCCTAATGTGTACAGTAGGCAGGAAGTAAACATTGTCAGAACCCCTTTGCCCCCAACCTGACCCGCCACAAACATGATCACGATCCAACCATCCAACAGTTTCTCCACGAAGATCTCAGCTGCAACAGAACCTAATGAAACACCCTAATTCATGTGTATCTTGTTCATCATCGTGGTGACAATTTCTATGTTCCTCTCTCACATCCCTATTTCCGCTGTCCCCAACTCTCTCCCTTTGGTTGCTCTCTCTCCCCATTTTTCCCCTATATAAAGAGATTTTATAGACATTGTCAGACAGGAAAAATAAGTTGGTCCCATGTTAACATGAATATTTTAACATCACTGTCAACCTTTTTCCTTTCTGAATATCCTAAGTGCTTTGTATGCTATTCATTTTGACCCTCGCTTTCATAGTTACATAGAATATTTCATATGCCACGTGACGTACTTACGTTGAGTCTAACAACGTGCCATCCAGGAGTGAGGCGTTGTAGTGGTACTTCAAGTAATCTCCTTTCTTACTCAATACTGTGCAATTGGAAGGTTTGTAATGAGTAGTAATGTTGACAGAGTCCAAAGGGTTATGGAAGTCAATCACATGGATGTCAAAAACCAGTACTGCAGATCCTGGAATCTTTCCTAAATAGTAAGCAATCATATAAGGAGAAACAAGCAGCATCTACGCAGGTACATACTGACCTCATATTGCACACAATGAGAATATATAAAATGTTGAGTCTTCTACTGAGTGATTTTGTTCTTTGTTTCAGTTTACATTTCTCAGGATTAAAGCACTGAGTCACCTCTGCACACAACAGCATAGATACAAGATGCTTCCAATGAAAGACACTTAAAAGGCAGAGGACACCAATGAAAAAGTACTATATTAGCAGTCAGTTCAAGAATTAAGGAAAACATTTCCATCATTCAAGGCTTTAAAACTATGCACTCTACTTTGAATTTTTAATAGCACAGTGAAGCTGGAAGTTTACATTTCCTGTGACCAACTTAGCCACTTGATTGGTTCCTCACATACCAAAATCACTATTAAAGCAGCAAAATTGTAACAGAACATCAACACTTCCATCACGCACTGGCAACTGAATAGCAGCAGAAAAGGGGTTAAACTGCTTGAAAAATCTTGACAGGTATGTGCTTTTTCTCACACCCAAAGTATTGTGTGATTATGTTACCAACAGCGATAGATGCATCCACAACCACCAATGGGTTTCTTTGCTATAAGTCTAATTCCCAATTAGCACAGTGGAATGTTGTCACAAAAATGAAACATTTCCTAAAATGTTATTAATGGAAAATAATGGTTTATGTACTGGGAAAAGCTTTTTAAAACACAAGCACACAACTGCGATTGACTAGAGAAATTGACATAGTCACACTCTAGCAATATCCTTCCTAGAGGCGAGTGAGTTTTCACAAAGGAATTTTAATTGTATGTTATACATACACACATCCTTTGTTGTTACATGCATCCACTGTTTAAAGCGGCGGCTTAGGTGTCCACAAAACTTGTGGCTGTGGAAGGAATGGGGAAGAAAACTTCACACAGAAGTCCTTTAGCATACACAATTTATTAATATCTACAGGAAAAAGGCTCTCACTGCAGAGTTCATAAACTCGCAGACTCCTGGCCCCAGTAACCCGTTTGTCTGAACCATAGATTATCCAAATAATTTTCATGTCCCAACCTACAGTCAGACAACTGAGACCGTGTATAATCATATCTAGCTAACTAAAATCATTTTGAAGACTCTGGGCCTAATTCTGCCACTTTTACGCCCTTTGAGTACTATATTAATATACACACACCTTTTGAATACCAAAAGAGAAGGATAAACACTTCAGAGATTAGCTAGTTTTAATTGCTCTGAAGAACAAAGGAAGCAATGCTTCCTATGAAAGACTGTACTGAAATAAAAACTGAGCTCACCTCTTCCTTCTTCTCCATATCCAAGATGAGGTGGAATTATTATTCTTCTCTTTTCCCCAATGCATACCCCAAGCAAACCTTCATCCATCCCTGCGATCACATAACCTTTCCCAATGTAGGTGTCATATGTATGGTTCCGGGAATAGCTATAGAAAATATTTTGCTTTAGTGACACTATTATCAGTATCAGCAGTTTTGTAACTTACCTAGTACTATAGCAAACTTACACACATGTACGTATGTTTCCTTTTCCCACTTTGTGATTGTAGTTTTTTTAATTGTTGTGTAACTTTAGCATTCTTTTTAAACCAGTTAAATCCAGATACATGACTGTGTTCTATCGCTGTAGCGGCACAAAGCAGCCATTGTGTAGCAGTGAATCTGGCCCATAATGTTTAGCCAGTCACAGGTGCATGTTTTGCTTATTTATGATGGTTAAACTGATACTGAGGAACCCTGGCTGTGGAACAACTTTTTTGCAACAACATCTCTGCAGGATACAAAAAGTTAATATTAAACGTCAAGAATTACCTCCCTAGATTCCTCTCCTTATGTATATAAAACTAAATGAAATTAAATTTTAATAAAAGTAAGTTTTCTCCCCCTCAGTGCAAGCACTGCTTTAATCACTTTTTATAAATAAGGCACTGGATTCCTTTTCACCAGACATCCCTCATACTGTCTCATTTTGTAGCAACAGCAATGAATAATTACTGTTAGAATAAATTGATATCTGGGTGACTGCCACCTGAATCATCTACTAGAGGAATGGAGAGATGAATAAGCTCCAACAAGGAAATGCAGGTAATATCCCTCCCTCCTAAACTATTGGCCAAGCATCAAAAGGCCAATCTCAAGCATTTGGACCAACATCTGTTACTAAAGAGAACAAATCTACCACAAAAGATGCTACTGCGTGCTGCACCTCTTGGAGGCCAAGTACACGCACAGCCCCAGGGAGGAAGCGCAGAACTGGTGTTAAGCCACCATAATGGCCCTGGGATTCTGGACACCAGTGCAGCCCCTGGTGTAATTTAGGCAACCCTAGCTGGGTTGCCTGTGAGTAGCCCTACAACTTAGAATTGCCCAGAATGGGTGTAGAGATCATTACTACAGCCCCACTCCTAACACACGTCTCCTACCCCCAGCCTCACTCCTGACACATTCCCTATGCCACATTCCCCGGAGCTGGCTCCTTTTGGATGACTAATTACACATGTTAGATATTGTCCTAACTTGTAACTTCTGCAGGAAATTAGAGGAGTGGCATTGTAAGAATGCATGCCATTTTAATGAATACATTTTATAACTAACATTTGTCAGCTCTTTAACATGATGTACAATTATTCAGATGCACAGGGTTAAACAACATCTCTCACTATTTATTCACAATGGCCAAGATATAAATGCAAAGGAAATTTTCAAAAACTGAGTTATTACAGAAAAGATGAGACATCAGTTTACATTTTTATAAGAGGAGAAAAATTTTGACAGGTAACAGTTCCTATGCTATGCTTGAACTCTATAGTGTACTCCAGTGGGGAATATGCAACTCAGGGCTTTGGCATTCTATTTGCACCTCTGTCACTAACTAGGACTCTGAATCTCTCTGTATCTCAGTTCACCTATTGTACAGTGGATATCCTATAATTCTATTAATATAGATAAATTAATATTATGTTTGGAAAGCACTTTGAGATCAGATTACAGAAGCCATAGAAGCATAAAGTAGTATTGCTCTATTTATTCTACAATAGTTTCATTGCAATTTTTAGCTGTTTGTGCCAGGTTTAAAATAGAAAACTTAAGAATGGAAGAATGGCCATACTGAGTCGGAGCAAAGGTCCATCTAGCCCAGTATCCTGTCTTCCGACAGTGGCCAATACCAGGTGCCCCAGAGGGAATGAACAGAAAATCATCGAATAATCCATCCCCCATCGCCCATTCCCAGCTGGCAAACAGAGGCTAGGGACACCATCCCCATCCATCCTGGTTAATAGCCATTGATAGACCTATCCTCCAAGAACTTATCTAGTTCTTTTTGGAATCCTGTTATAGTCTTGGCCTTCACAACATCCTCTGGCAAGGAGTTCCACAGGTTGACTGTGCGTTGTGTGAAAAAATACTTCCTTGTGTTTATTTTAAAACCTGCTGCCTATTAATTTCATTTGGTGACCCCTAGTTCTTATGTCATGAGAAGGAGTAAATAACACTTCCTTATTTACTTTCTCCACACCAGTCATGATTTTATAGACCTCTATCATATCCCCCCTTAGTCATCTCTTCTCCAAGCTGAAAAGTCCAATTCTTATTAATCTCTCATTTGGCAGCCATTCATTTTTGTTACCCTTTTCTGAACCTTTTCCAATTCCAATGCATCTTTTTTGAGATGGGGCGACCACATCTGCACACGGTATTCAAGATGTGCATGTACCATGGATTTATAGAGGCAATATGATATTTTCTGTCTTATGATCTATCCCTTTCTTAATGATTCCCAACATTCTGTTTGCTTTTTTGACTGCCTCTGCACATTGAGTGGATGTTTTCAGAGAACTATCCACAATGACTCCAAGATCTCGTTCTTGAGTGGTAACAGCTAATTTAGACCCCCATTATTTTATATGTATAGTTGGGATTATGTTTTCCAATGTTCATTACTTTGCATTTATCAACATTGAATTCCATCTGCCATCTTCTTGATAAGAACTTAACCTTGCACACATTTTTCACCATATGGCTTTATAAATTGAAGTGTTCCTGGACACACAGATTAATCTTATTAATTATGAACTGACCCATACTTATGTCCTTTTTTTCTTTATCAGAGAGAGATTTGTTATTGATTTTAGTACTTTTTAAGGACCTGATTCTACAAGGTGCAGAGTTTTCAAGTAGGGAAGTAGGATGCTCTTGTGGTTAAGGCACAAGAGTAGGACTAAGAGATGTGGGTTCAATTCCCAGCTCTGCCAAAGACTTCTCATGTAATCTTGAGCAAGTCACTTAATCTCTGTGCCTCAGTTCTCCAACTGTAAAATGGGGATAATATTTCCTTTCTTCCACCCTTTGTCAGTCTTGTCTGTTTAGAGTGTACGCTCTTTGAGGCAACGGCTGTCTTCTACTATGTGTATACAGTGCACCTAGTCCAGTGGGGCCCTAACCTCAGGTGGTGTCTTAAGCAATACTGCAATACAAAGCATGAACAACGACTCTTAATCCCACTGACACGCTCAAAGTTTTGAATTACTTCTGATAAGGAGATACACCCTCCCCACTCCCACTCCCAACTACCGCCTGAAACTCACAAGTCCCACACGCTTTACAAATGGATAGGAAATGGGAAGAATTCCAGAGCATTCCTACTCACTACAACTGCTTATGACAGTGTTATAAGAAGCCATATATATATATATATATATATATATATATATATATATCTCCACACACTGTATACTGTACACATATAGACTGGAATTAACAATAGTTAGCTCTTGTATACTGCTTTTCATCATCAGAGCTGAAAGTGCTTTACAAAGGAGGCCAGTATTATCCCCATTTTACAAATGGGGAAAACTGAGGCACAGAGAGGAGAAGTGATTTGCCCAAGGTCACCCAGCAGGCCAGAGCCAGGAATAGAACCAAGGTCTCCTGAGTCCCAGTCCAGCACTCTATCCATATAATGTCTAGTAGTTTGGTTACCTGGAATCAAATAATGTGCCATCCAGCAGCGTGCCATTATAGTGATATCTGAGAAAGTCCCCTGTCTGGCTTTTTCGCTCACAGGATTCAGGCACTTGTTGGTTCTCAATAGTGATGCCATCTTTCGTGTTATGAAGATCTAGCAGAGCCACATCAAAAACCAGAGAAGCCTGACCAGGAATCTCTTTACCTACATGTGAGATGGGGAAGAAGCAATTAAGTCAGAGCAATAGTTCTAGAAAGAATTCAACTTTTTGATCAACCTTTTCATGATGTTATTTATATTTTGTTTTCACATCCCAGATAGCAGATTTGGCTATTAGGACAATGAATAAAAAAAACGGGTACTGCAGAATTATGGCCCCCCAATCACATAGCCAAATCTGCTTTCAGTCATCCATCCAATGCGGGGTTGTCCTCTAATTCTTTGAATTCCATTATTTTATTTATTCTAGGTATATTTGTACTGAACCCATTGTGATAACACCCGGTCATCCAAAATACTGGTCTCTCCAATTAAAGACGACGGAAGTCTATGTACAGTGTGTGCATCTGACCAGGGTTTCTGAATTAGTGAGCATTTCCGTCATACTTTTGGGGGTATATATAATAACAAATGGGATAGAGAAGGGATCCTGGAACTTCTGTTCCCCATGTCCCATAAGACAAGGAGAAGAGTTCACTCGGTGAAATTAAAAGCGGCAAATTCAACATTGATAAAAGGAAATACTTATTCACACAATGCATAATTAGACTGAGGAACTCACTATCACAGAAAGTCATTGAATTCAAGCAAGATTCAAAGAACGATTGGATATTTATATGGATAATAAGAATATCCAGAGTTATCATAATTCATGATGATAAAATCAAGGAAGGGATATTAAACCTCATTGTTCAGCACTAGAGCCAATTTCTAACTATTCAGGATCAGGATGAGACCTAATGTGGGGGGACAGGTGCCCCATATCTGCCTACTATAGCATTCTTGCCTCTTCCTTTGAAGTATCTGGTACTGGTCACTGCCAGAGACAGGATACTGTCTAAGAAAGACCCTGGGTCTGATCCAGAATGGCAATTCCAGATCTGATCTGGGATATATTGTGAAGTAACACAGATGACTCTTTGCCATAAATGATGGGCATGGGCATGGATTCACAAACACTGGCTCAGATATGTGTGAGTGGAGTCCAGGAAACAGCCTACTGATGGACTGTTATTAGTGAGACTAGCAACCAGAAATAAACAGAAACCGGGAACTCTACGATGACTTTCCATTTATTAAGAGAAGTCAATTTGCTGTGGCAGTTGTCTAGAAGAAATAAGGAAGCACCTGACTTCCAGTGTAAAAAGCATATTGGGTTTATTCTTCATAGAAAAAATTACCTGCAAAGAAATTAAACTTCAGCATGTGTTATATATTACAATTAAGTCAATGCTAAGCACTCATCTGTCAATAAACCAGCTTACTATTTATGAAAGAAAAATACCTGCACTTTGCTGATAAGCCACATCCTGAATTACTTTTAGAAAAGTATATTCCATCCATACATAATCTGAAATAATGGTGCTTTCACAATGCTAAATACATAATGCAAAGGTTAGAAAATGGAGAGTTTGGGGAGGGAAGAGGGACACTTTTACCATCTCCTTCTTCTCCATATGCTAGGTAAGGAGGTATTGTGATAATGCGCTTTTCTCCTACACACATTCCTAGGAGTCCCTTGTCCATACCAGGAATCAGCCATCCAATTCCCACATACGTGTCGTAAGTTTTCATCCGATTGTGGCTAAAAATTAAAACAAAGAATTAAAGAAAAAGCTAATATCACAGAGCCAATCAAAAAAATAAGGAAAATTAATAACCAAAAGCCACACACACAAGCATCACAATGGGTTGCTAGAGCTCACTTCACACTTGGCACAAGGAATACAATTTACAACCTTCTGTTCCAAAAACACAACTTGAGCTAATGGAGACATTCTGGGAAACATTTTCCCAAGTGCCTAAATGATTTAGAAGCTTAAGTTCTTTTTCAGGAGTGATTTAGAAGCCTCGTTGAGTTTTCTATGTAGGATTTAGGCACCTGTGAATATTTTACCCTCTGTTATATTTCAGCATTCAGTACAAGCCTTTAGAAGGGAAGAATCACACACACACTTGAGCAAGTCTGACATTTGATCCCATAGAGGATGCTGGTACAAGCAAGTGCATACAAGCAAGTGCACTAGAAAACACTAAAAATAGCTTGGTACAAGCCTTAAATTTACTAATCAAACAATTTATGAATAGCCTAGATTTTGTAAGACATTGGCAGCACAACATTTTTCATTTTTCCGTGAAACAGGTTTGGCTCTTGAAAGTGTGGGATTAATTGCGCTGGCCAGAGCCTGCCTGGCAGTCATTGCAAAAGCTTCACACAAAGTTCTGCCAATATTCCAGGCAATCCTCTGTTGGAAAGCAACACACATTGGAAGGCTTCCCAAAAGGGTAGTTAAAAAACAGAAGACCTTGACCAGGCTAACCCCATTTTTAAAGTTCCAAATAACTAACCTAAAAGAAGACAAAAAAAGTTACTGACAAAATATTGCTAACTTTAAAACATATCCCTTCCAATCCCCACCCACAACAACATCCATACCTTCCATGGTCTCCGATTCTCACTAAGCATGATGTCCCAACATGAACTCTGATTATTAATAAAATACCCTCCATGAAACCACAGTGAGCCTACTGAGGAATTTTAGAAATGGAGATACTTTATTTTCTTTAACAACCCTGTACAGTTTTGTACATAAAATAAATGAATAGGTTTTGTAAATTTTAATATTGATATTTATATGTGGTGCTAGTTTTATTATAGAATACTGTCGGCATGGAAAGTGAAAGGGAGAGAAGCTGCCTAATGTCCATGGAGTAATAAGATATCACTTTTACTGGTTTGAGCCAGTACTACATTCATACAATCCCCTAGACAGATGTGTATAACTCTTATGAAGCCAAGCTACTTCAATAGTCTTGCAAGCTCCTTTCTCTTTGTTTCACAGTGTAGTAATTAACATTAGTTATATTATCCACTTGGAAAAAAGAGGAAAAAGCCTCCTTTAAGTAGCCCAGAACAGATATATAAAAAAAATCCACAGAAAAGTATTAACACCTTACCTTGAGTCAAACAGAGTCCCATCCAAGAAAGTTCCATTGTAATGGTATCTTACAAAGTCAGACACCTGGATTGTCCGAGTACATTTTTCAGGCTTCAAATAAGTTTGAATTTGAACCTCATCTTCAGAATTCCAGAGATCTATCAGAAGTACATCAAAATGAAGCACTGCATTTGCGGGGATTACACCAGCTGCAAACAGAAAAAAAAGTTAAAATCATCATCATGCTACCCACCTTTTCACAGGGTGCCAACCTAATATAAAATCATCTAACTTTACTTCGGCCACTGAGAGCATCACACGTCTGCCACCCACAAAGAAGTTTTCAAAAGAAGGTAACCAACAAAGCTTTATACTTATTTACAATCTTATACCTTTATACTTTATAACTTCATATATTTACTAAATGGCTGTAATTATACCTCCAGGATAACACAGGAGGCAACAAAATTAAATCTTTGGTAAAGACCCAATCCAGAATTTTGCTGAGCTCCTCAACCCCCTATGAACTCTGCCAGAACTCTGCCTTTGTTACAGATGAGGGCACTTAACACGTTAGAAGATCAAGCTCCAAATAACTGTTTGATACTCTAAGGCCTGGTCTACACTACGACTTTAGGTCGAATTTAGTAGCGTTACCTCGATTTAAGCCTGGACTCGTCCACACAATTAAGCCCTTTTATTCGACTTAAAGGGCTCTTTAAATCGATTTCTTTACACCACCTCCGACGGGATTAGCGCTGAAATCGGTTTTGCCATTTCGAATTAGGGTTAGTGTGGCCGCAATTCGATGGTATTGGCCTCCGGGAACTATCCCACAGTGCACCATTGTGACCGCTCTGGACATCAATCTGAACTCGGATGCACTGGCCAGGTAGACAGGAAAAGCCCCGCGAACGTTTGAATTTCATTTCCTGTTTGCCCAGCGTGGAGAGCACAGGTGACCACGCAGAGCTCATCAGCACAGGTAACCATGATGGAGTCCCAGGATCGCAGAAGAGCTCCAGCATGGACCGAACGGGAGGTACGGGATCTGATCGCCATATGGGGAGACGAATCCGTGCTAGCGGAACTCCGTAGCAGTAAAAGAAATGCAAAAACATTTGAAAAAGTATCAAAGGGCATGAAGGACAGAGGCCATAACAGGGATGCACAGCAGTGCCGCGTGAAAATTAAGGAGCTAAGGCAAGCCTACCAGAAAACCAGAGAGGCAAACGGAAGGTCCGGGGCACAGCCGCAGACATGCCGCTTCTACGCCGAGCTGCATGCCATGCTAGGGGGTGCAGCCACCACTATCCCAACCCTGTGCTATGACTCCGTCAATGGAGACTCACGCAACACAGAAGCGGGTTCTGGGGACGAGGAAGACGATGATGATGAACAGACGGGAGATGGCTCACAGCAAGGAGGCAGAGAAACCGTTTTCCCCAACAGCCAGGATCTGTTTATCACCCTGGACCTGGAGCCAGTAAACCCCGAACCCACCGAATCCCAAAGCGTGCTCGCAGACCCCGGAGAAGGGACCTCTGGTGAGTGTACCTTTGTAAATATTACACATGGTTTAAAAGCAAGCGTGTTTAATGATTAATTTGCCCTGGCATTCACGGCCAGGACAGCTACTGGAAAAGTCTGTTAACGTGTATGGGGATGGAGCGGAAATCCTCCAGGGACATCTCCAGAAAGCTCTCCTGGATGTACTCCCAAAGCCTTTGCAAAAGGTTTCTGGGGAGGGCTGCCTTATTCCGTCCGCCATGGTAGGACACTTTACCACGCCAGGCCAGTAGCACGTAGTCTGGAATCATTGCATAGCAAAGCATGGCAGCGTATGGTCCCGGTGTTTGCTGGCATTCAGACAACATCCATTCCTTATCTCTCTGTGTTATCCTCAGGAGAGTGATATCATTCATGGTCACCTGGTTGAAATAGGGTGCTTTTATTAAGGGGACATTCAGAGTGCCCGTTCCTGCTCGGCTGAACAGAAATGTTCCCCACTGTTAGCCACGCGGTGGGGGGAGGGGTGAAGTGATCATCCCAGGGAATTGGGTGTGTGTGGGGGGGGGGGGGGGGGTTAGTTGGGTTTGTGCTGCACGTTAACCCGGCAACCGCATCCCTCCCTCCTTTTAAATTGCCATACCATTTTAAATGGCCAACCCAACGGCTGCTTGGTATGGAAAATGAGGGTGCTGCTGTTTGAAACCATTCCCACATGTTATTAAGGTTAAAGAAGCCAAAAGACTGTGGCTTACCATGGCTGCCTGCAAGCCGAATTCTGTTGCCTGGCCCTGCGTGAGTGATCTCTCACACCAAATCGGCAGACCCTCAATATAAATAGAGGCAAAATACGACCTTGTAACGAAAGCATTTGTGCTATGTAATGTGAACAGCAAGGTTTAACGGGAAAGAGTGATCCTATTGTTCTCTAAAATGTGTCTTTTTAACTACCTATCTCCCTTTTCCCCCACCAGCTGCAAATGTTTCTCCTTCGCAGAGGCTAGTGAAGATTAGAAGGAGGAAGAAGAGAACTCGGGATGAAATGTTCTCGGAGCTCCAGACGGCCTCCCACGCTGACAGGGTTCAGCAGAATGCTTGGAGGCAGACAATGTCTGACTGCAGAAAAGCACAGTTTGAACGCGAGGAGAGGTGGCGGGCTGAATCGCGTGCTGAATCGGAGAGGTTGCGTGCTGAATCGCGGGCTGAATCTGAGAGGTGGCGTCAGATTGAGAACAGAAGGCAGGAGTCCATGCTCCGACTGCTGGAGCATCAAAGTGAGATGCTCCAGCGTATGGTTGAGCTGCAAGAAAGGCAGCAGGAGCACAGACCGCCACTACAGCCCCTGTGTAACCAACAGCCCTCCTCCCCAAGTTCCATGGCGTCCTCACCCAGACGCCCAAGAACGCGGTGGGGGGGCCTCCGGCCACCCAGCCACTCCACCCCAGAGGATTGCTCAAGCAGCAGAAGGCTGGCCTTCAATAAGTTTTGAAGTTTCTAATTTTTAAAGTTTTAAAGTTTTATAGTGCACGGTGTCCTTGTCCTTCCCTCCTCCCCCACCCCACCCAGCGCTTCCCTCCTCCCCCATCCCTCCTGGGCTACCTTGGCAGTTATCCTCCTATTTGTGTGAATTAATAAAGAATGCATGAATTTGAAGTAACAATGACTTTATTGCCTCTGCAAGCGGTGATCGAAGGGGGGAGGGGAGGGTGTCTAGCTTACAGTGAAGTAGAGTGAACCGGGCGGGGGCGGGGGGGAGGTTCATCAAGGAGAAACAAACAGAACTTTCACACCGTAGCCTGGCCAGTCATGAAACTGGTTTTCAAAGCTTCTCTGATGCGCACCGCACCCTGCTGTACTCTTCTAATCGCCCTGGTGTCTGGCTGCGCGTAATTAGCGGCCAGGCGATTTGCCTCAGCCTCCCACCCCGCCATAAACGTCTCCCCCTTACTCTCACAGATATTGTGGAGCGCACAACAAGCAGTAATAACAATGGGAATATTGTTTTCGCTGAGGTCTAACCGAGTCAGTAAACTGCGCCAGCGCGCTTTTAAACGTCCAAATGCACATTCTACCACCATTCTGCACTTGCTCAGCCTGTAGTTGAACAGGTCCTGACTACTGTCCAGGCTGCCTGTGTATGGCTTCATGAGCCATGGCATTAAGGGGTAGGCTGGGTCCCCAAGGATAACTATAGGCATTTCAACATCCCCAACGGTTATTTTCTGGTCTGGGAAGAAAGTCCCTTCCTGCAGCTTTTGAAACAGACCAGAGTTCCTGAAGACGCGAGCGTCATGTACCTTTCCTGGCCATCCCACGTTGATGTTGGTAAAACGTCCCTTGTGATCCACCAGTGCTTGCAGCAGCATTGAAAAGTACCCCTTTCGGTTTATGTACTCGCTGGCTTGGTGCTCCGGTGCCAAGATAGGGATATGGGTTCCATCTATCGCCCCACCACAGTTAGGGAATCCCATTGCAGCAAAGCCATCCACTATGACCTGCACATTTCCCAGAGTCACTACCCTTGATATCAGCAGCTCTTTGATTGCCCTGGCTACTTGAATCACAGCAGCCCCCACAGTAGATTTGCCCACTCCAAATTGATGTCCGACTGACCGGTAGCTGTCTGGCGTTGCAAGCTTCCACAGGGCTATGGCCACTCGCTTCTCAACTGTCAGGGCTGCTCTCATCTTGGTATTCTGGCGCTTCAGGGCAGGGGAAAGCAAGTCACAAAGTTCCATGAAAGTGCCCTTACGCATGCGAAAGTTTCGCAGCCACTGGGAATCGTCCCACACCTGCAGCACTATGCGGTCCCACCAGTCTGTGCTTGTTTCCCGGGCCCAGAATCGGCGTTCCACGGCATGAACCTGCCCCATTACCACCATGATTTTCACATTGCTGTGGCCCGTACTTTGTGAGAAGTCTATGTCTATTTCCTCATCACTCTCGTCACCGCGCTGCTGTTGCCTCTGCGCTGCTGTTGCCTCCTCCTCCTCCTCCTCCTGGTTTTGCTTTGACAGGTTCCGGCTATGCATATACTCCAGGATAATGCGCGTGGTTGTCATAGTGCTCATAATTGCCGCGGTGATCTGAGCGGGCTCCATGATCCCAGTGCTATGGCGTCTGGGCAGAAAAAAGGCGCGAAACGATTGTCTGCTGTTGCTTTCACGGAGGGAGGGAGGGAGGGAGGGAGGGAGTGGGGGCCTGACGACATGTACCCAGAATCACCCGCGACACTGTTTTTGCCCCATCAGGCATTGGGATCTCAACCCAGAATTCCAATGGGCGGCGGAGACTGCGGGAACTGTGGGATAGCTACCCACAGTGCAACGCTCCAGAAGTCGACGCTAGCCTCGGTACTGTGGACGAAGTCCGCCGACTTAATGCACTTAGAGCATTTTGTGTGGGGACACACACAATCGACTGTATAAAAACGATTTCTATAAAACCGACTTCTATAATTTCGACCTAATTTCGTAGTGTAGACATACCCCTAGACTATTCTCCTCCATTTGGGACTTGAAAATCTTACACATGAGCAGCGAGTAAGCTTTCCTTGAGGAAACTGGGGGCTTACTTATTAAATTCTACCCAATGTTATAAGGACACAGTCAACTTGAAATCTAGTCAGTTAAAAAAAAAAATTAAAAAAGTTAAGTCACTTCAGGTAGTAACCCTGAGTCTTCACCCAATTTTTGTGATTTTTCAACATTTTCGTTTTTCAATTTAAATCATAGGACTGGAAGGGACCTCAATAGGTCATCTAGTCCAGTCCCCTGCACTCATGGCAGGACTAAGTACTATCTAGACCATCCCTGACAGGTGTTCGCGTAATGTTCTCCTCTCTCCTGTTTTTGTGTGAAAAACCACACAGGGAGAAACTGACTATATATGAAATGTTGTCAAATATGCTAGTCAAGCAATCCAAAAAAATAGAGAACAATATTTTGGCCTTGATCCTGCAAGTACTTATGCATCTGAGTGCTCCCACTGAAGCTAAAGGGAATGTTTACATGCTTAAAAGTTAAGCACACGCTTAACTGATTGCAGGATCAAAGCCGCTCTCTTTAATCTTTTCCAGTTATGGTAAACAAAGGTGTTACTTGTAAAAATAATACATAAAAACAAAATTCATTTAAAAGTTTAATTTTTAAGCTGAACCGTCATTTTTAGAATAATTCTAGCCTTTATGGTTGTGGATACAACTTTCCAAACAAATATGACCCAGGAATAAGGTGATGTTGTCTTTGTATCTAGCAAAGTCTGCAGAGTGAAGTTGCCTTATTACCATAGCATTGGCCCTGGACTTCACTGGTGAAGCCCCTGTATTTTAATTCTTTAACACTGAATGGCAGGTATCTGAAAATTGCCCTCTGACCCACCCAAAAACCTTCAAATCAGGTGCAGTTTTTACAATTCTTTTTTGTAACTTCAGATTTTATCAACTTAATTAAATCTCCTACATCCTATGCAACCAAAATATTTATAGCCATGCTGCTGTACTTACAAACTCCTTCACTCCCATAGGCAAACTTGGGTGGAATTTTCACAAAACGTCTCTCGTTCACACACATTCCAACCAGAGCTTTGTCCATCCCTGCAATAAGCTGGCCTTTTCCCACAAACGCATTGAATGTGGAACCCCTGTCATAGCTAACAAGAGGGACGGAGAGAAAGAAAAACATAAATGGGTTATTTACAAACTCTGTATCTATCTCTTGTCCTCGTTTAATTTTATCTTGTTCCAAGCTCACCCAGTTAGAACTTCAGACAGACCTGCTATGGAAACCAGGAAACTAATGCAAGCATCTCCTAAACTTCACTCCTCCATTTGACCCCAATGCAATCTCAGCCTGTTATTCCTCACACATGCTTCCTAATGATGTAACAGGTGTCTTCACACAAACATCAGACTACAGCTGAATTTTGCTAATTCACACCAATGACCAGAGGATCTATTGCAAAATTACTGAATTAAGAAGCAAATTAAACAGTTTTTAAAAAGCAAGGAAAATGTACCACATAATATACTTCGTTCATTTATTTTGACAGTAGTAGTTTAATTTTATAACACTTCAAAAAATACTGGTAAGTGCACTGTAATATATGTGTAAAATAATGAAGCCNGCCCGCCAGGGTGCTTACCCTGGCGAGCCGCGTGCCAGAGGTTGCCGACCCCTGCCTTAGTAACATGAAATTTCATTGCTACTATTATATCTTTCCCGAGAAGGGGGGAGCACTATTTTTGGTGCTAACTGTAGGATGTGCTAATTAGCTAAATTTTTCTCCTTCACACGCATTTCTTTGATATTAAAACTTAGACGAACATCAAAAATTTACAGATTTGCTTTATACAGCAAATTTGCCAGTTCCAATAATGTGACGTATACTGGAACTTATCTTCCAATGGGATGATGTATGAGTGTTTGGGATAAATTTGAATTATAATAAAGTTTTCCATAAAATGGTCACAGCTGCACTGTAAATATGAGACTCCCCACAACAATATAAGCCTGGGTGGTAAAAACTTAACCACATTAAATTCAATACCAAGTACTTTCTTTGATGTAGTAATTCAGTTCAGTTTATCTGAATAAATAAATGTTGCACTTAATTTTCTTTAATGGAAAATGTGAACATACATACATAACAGGAAGGCAATAAAGCCTCTGAAACATTCCCCATCCTATATATGCTTACATTGCTCCCCTGTCACTGCAAAGCCTTTATGTTGTCTTCAGGTCATTTTCTTCAGATAACAAGAGCAACTTTTTTTTGTTTAATGCTATGTCCTCCTTTCTGCCTGCAGGCAGCATTCTCAAAACCAGCCAGTAGGTGGATATTGTTATAGTCAGGACTTTAAGACTGCATACATCACTTCCACAACACACGGAGGCTCCTAACAGCCCCAGGCCTAGAATTCCTAAACTGCTTGTAAATGCGATCTCCCTGTTGACTCCACCATTTTGCAATAGCCAACAACTTTTCTTAAAGCAGACATTACTTGATACACATAATTCGCTTTCTACTGAACAATATTTCCCAGAAATTTCTAGAGAACTTATGCTGGAAAACACAATTTAAACACGCTCCTAGCAAATGCTGTTATATCTACAAGCACCCAATTAACAATATTTTAAATTTATATGTTAAAGATTCTAAGTGAGAAATTGATACTTGTCATACTTTGTCAATTGGGGAATGTATGACTATGTCAAGGATCAATTTAAAATAGTAAAACACACAAATGTATTATGCATTAAAAACAAATCCACAGTATCTTCAAAAAAAATATTTGTATCGACAGTGGAACTGAGGAAAACTATACCAGACCAAAACAGGTCTGCATGACTAATTTTACTGACAGTTTACACAGATGGCATTTTTTTATTTCTTCAATATTCTATAGTTAAAGCCAGACCTAAAACTCCAAATTATTTATATGGGCTTGGAAATAAGCACACATATTTGAAGAAGAAACACAATGGCATGAATTCTGTTTTTTAAAAATAGATGAAATGTAACAGTTACTTCCGCAATACATTTTAAAAGTGATTTGTAGCAAGGAGACCTAACTTGGAAAGAACTACCGTAAAAGCTTCCAAGTTTCATGAAAGTTTTCATCACTGAAGCAGAAAGCTAAATAAAACTGACAATTATCCATCATAGAAGCCTGCCTCTATTTAGGCTACAGAGGTCTTTTATAAAGCAATTTCAAATCACTACCCAAATATATTTGCTCTGATTTCATTAATGTAGTCTTCTCTTGCACCTTTAATTTAAAAAACTAGCTAGCAGCTATAAGAACCATAATAGAAACTTTGTAATAAATAAATAAATAGTAAGTATATATTTGATTCAAATCAATCTTTAATTCCTATATGGTAAGCACCTTAAAAAAAAAAAAAGTCTTCAAATAATCTAATCAACAATAAAAAAAAAACACTCTTCAATTTCTAGAATTGCTAACTTGATGCAGTGTCAGATTTTCTTTTTAAATTACTCTAAAACTATAAATTAGTAAGCCACAAAAATTTAAACCACAAACTACCATCTAGAGCAGAATAACAGACAAATAGACCCAATTAATTTCTACATTTATTTCGGTCATATATGTTCCTACATAGATTATTGCTTTTCATCAATATTGCTTACTAGTTATTAAAATAGCACCCAGAGAACCTAGCCAGGTTTGGGGCTCTATTGTGCTGGGCATTTATAAACACATGGGGTATGTCTATGCTTCAAGCTGGGGGATGTGATTACCAGCCTGAGGCAACATGCCTGCAAGAGATTTGATGAAGTTAGTACACTAAAAACTGAGCAGAGCTATAGCAGCGGGAGGGGCTAGCTGCCCTGAGTACATGCCTAAAGTGTCTGATGGGTGTGTGTCTGGGGTGGATAGCCCCTTCTGCTTCACATTTCACAGGCGTTTCCTCAGCCAGAAATAATTGGAAACCATTAAAAATAGATGTTTAGACAGTTTATATACATACAATAGTCCCATATTTCCACGTGGCTCTCACACCTTTGTGCAGTGCAAAAAGACTTATGACTTCATATGACCCAGGGGATGGGGGGGAAATGAACCAAAACTACTGCCCCCTCCAAGGCAACCCTGGAGCCCCAATCCACTCCCATCTGGAAACCACCTTCTCCAAAACCCGCACTCTCCCTAGAGCTCTCCAAACACCTACCTTTTATCAGAGAGAGAAAAAAATATATGTTATACAGGATATAAGCCCTCACTCCTCAGAGAATAAGCCTGACCGGGGTGAGAGAACAAGGAGTCCCGGTGGCACCTTAAAGACTAACAGATTTATTTGGGCATAAGGTTTTGTGGGTAAAAAAGCCACTTCTTCAGGCAGGGTGAGAGAGAAACTCTTACAGGGAGCTTATTCCACAATTGCCCACTAAGTAGAGTGCTTCTTGCGCCTCTCTTGGAAGCATCTGATAGTGGCCACTGTTAGAGGCAGGATACTGGACTAGATGGACATTGGGGCTGTTTCTGTCTGGGAATTCCTGGAGTCTGAAGGCCCCCCCACTTCAATCCCAGAAAAAAGATACAACCCACCTGATCTCCTTCCCCCACATAGCTCCTGGTATCCCCCAACATAACCCCCCTCAGCCCCTCTGAAAACTCCTAAGGGCCACTCCCCCCTCAAGCCCCTCTGCCCCATCTACTGCTGACCTCCCCACCCCCGGAAGGGGGCAGCTCCTTCTCCCTGCGGCCCCCACCCCCGGCCGCCGCCCCTGCGGCCCCCACCCCCGGCAGCCGCAGGGGGAGCCCGAGCCGCAGGCGGGCCGGGCGGTACCTGGAGTCGAACTTGCTGCCGTCAGGGAAGGTGCCGTGGTAGTGGTAGCGCACGAAGTCCCCGCTGCGCACCGTGCGCGCACACTGCTCCGGCACGAAGCTGCGCTCGATGTGCACATCCTGCCCGTCCCAGGGCTGCTCCCCGGCCGGCACCGGCGGAGCCTGGCACGCCACCCAGCTCACCAGCAGGGCGGGCAGCAGCAGCGAGCAGCAGCGGTGCCTCCACCGCCTGGGCAGCATCCCCAAGCCCGCCATGCAGCGAGAGGGAAGAGAAGGGAGGACGGAGAGTGGGGGGAATGCGAGGGGCCCTGCGAGCGATTCCCGGCCTCCAAGCGCCGTGCGGCCTGTCCCACGGCTGCTGCAAAATTTGCAAACGTGGTGGATGAAAAAAAAAAAAAATCCCAGCCCCCTGCCTCGGAGAGGGAGGAGACAGCAGCCGAGAAAGGGGGGGGGGGTGCCCAGGCGGGCGGGGTAGTCGGAGCACCGCTGCTATTGCTACTGGGTAGGTGGGTTCTGTTCTAGGCGCTACGCTCCAGCCCAAGTTCTTTTTGTTACATGTGGTTCGTAAGTTTCGCTGCTCTCCTGGAAACAGGCCAGAATCCAGGCCTCAAAGTCCAGGGGGAAAGGGAGGGAGAAGAGGCATCACAGCACATCCCCAGGACCCTTCAGAAGTGAAAGGTCGGGTGCACATGGTGCTACGTGGCGCTGATTCTGAGTTCAGTGCAGTGTTGCTCTCCCCATCTCATGTTCTTTTGCTTCTTTCAGGCGTTAGATCAAGGGTTTGGTTTGGTTTGGTTTAATTCCTCCAACATGCACTTTTAACTACTATGTTGAACACGTGATCACAACCTTCATTTGTCTCCATTTCTTTACAAATGTATTCATGCATTGTACCATATTTAGGTTTTGCATTGTTAAAAAAACGAAAATTAAAAATTAAATTAAATAATTTTTTCACTTAAACTGATCCCAAAAAGTATATTGTAATATTTTTAATGGTAGAGGTCTGGCTCATCTTACGCTGAGGTTACGTTCCGCGGTTAGCGCGTAAAGCGAAAACCGCGTATAGTCAAAATCCCATTGAGTTTAATGGCGGGCGGAATCGCCCACACTACAGGAACAGTACATAAATCACAATTTTTCTCTTTTTTTTTTGCCAACCACGCAAAGCCGAAATCGCGCATGTTAAATGCGCGTAAAATGAGACAGACCTGTAATTTACCACTTGAATACTGCTTTTCAACTTCAGATTCCATTGCAAACACTAGCTAATCCTCAGAACATTCCTTTGGGCTTGGTAAATGTTACAATCCCCAGTGTTTTAAACAGCTGTGGAGATTAAGGTAGAGAGATTAAGTGATTTGACAAAGGCCACAGCAGTAAGTGTCGAAGCTGGAATCAGAATTAAGGCCAGTTATAAGAACATCAGAACAGCTATACTGGGTCAGACCAAAGGTCCATCTAGCCCTGTATCCTGTCTTCCGACAGTGGCCAATGCCAGGTGTCACCCATTTCCAGCCTCTGGCAAACAGAGGCTAGGGACACCATCCCTGCCCATCCTGGCTAATAGCCATTGATGGACCTATCTTCCATGAATTTATCTAGTTCTTTCTTGAACCCTGTTATAGTCTGGGCCTTCAGAACATCCTCTGGCAAAGAGTTCCACAGGTTGACTGTGCATTGTGTGAAGAAATACTTCCTTTTGTTTGTTTTAAACCTGCTGCCTATTAATTTCATTTGGTGACCCTTAGTTCTTGTGTTATGAGAAGGAGTAAACAACACTTCCTTATTTACTTTACACTCTGATTCTGCAAACACTTATGCACATGCTTAACTTTATGCATTGTTGGTAGTCAATGGAATGACTCATATTGGTAAAGTTAAGCACGTTCATGTGTGTTTGCAGAATTGGGGCCTTTGTCTGCTGAAAATGTTGGTAGACCTATTATTCCACCCAAAAAACAAAAACAAAAAAGAAAAGAAAAAGTGTAAGCAAGGTAGATAATCCCTTTTATTTGACTAACCATCAATTTCTAACATGAGCTTTCTGTGTAGGATAGGTACTTACTTGAGGTACAGTATCACTTTGTGATGCTATTTATTTGGTGTTCACTGATCATACATTTCATTGTTGATCATTACGGTAGAACCAAGGCCCAGTCCTGCAACATAAACTTGTGCCAAAGCAGAGATCCATGCAAATCAATGGGGATTGGTGCACAGGCAGAAGACTGTCCATGTGCATTGTAAATTGTAGAATCAGGGTCTATGGGCCCAAATCCTCATTCTTTGTGCCCCCAAAACTCCCATTGACTCCATTGTAAGGTCAATTTGCCATTTGAAAACCACTCATCTATGTAATCTGCCCAGAGATAAGGACTGTGCGCACAGGGCTGTCTGCCCCAGTGGCAGCCCAGTGCCTATTGTGTCCTAGCCAAGACTATGAGTCAAGAAAAGAAGAGAAGATCTGCTTACCTGATGTTCCTGATCCTGTTCCTGGTCCCCTGTGTTGTTCCTGTGTGATCCTGTGTACCTGTCTCGTGGCGTTCCCTGTGGTTTTCTCATGCTCCCAAACCTGTGTGTAGTCCTTGTTCTGTAGGAGCATCAGATATAGTGATGTATTGATCGCCCTGATTTATTTGTATACCTACCTGTGTTATTTTGAGGTCCTTGGCTTCAAGTCAATCTATGGGGTTAACAGCTGAGTGCTTTTGTTATATGTTTATACGTGTTTGTTGTTGGTTGTGGGATTCTGTTTAATAAATACCTGTTTGTACTTTATACTGGCCTTCTTAGTATTCTTAAAGTGTCGATCACCCCTGGTGACAGATACGGGAGGGGGAATGGATCTGTAGTGTGGGGGGTTTGTGGTTAAATCCTTAGCTCCTTGGGGTAATACCCTGTACGGGGTTAACACCATCATTTCAGCTACAGAAGTGAAACAAACATTAAATGCTTTAAAGATACCCTCAAAAATGTTGTGCAGTATCGACATAATGCTAGGAGACAAGAGCTGCCAATCGATCAAATCTGAGGAATTGTCCTAGACTGAAGTGTCTATAGAGGAGGTTTTGGAATAAATTGCTAAATTAAACAGAGTAAGTCCCCAGAACCGGATGGTATTCACACAAGAATTCTGAAAAATCTCAAATATGAAATTGCAGAACTACTAACTATGCTATGTATCACTTAAATTAGCCTCAGTACCAAATGACTGGAGGATAGCTAATTTAACACTGATTTTTTTAAGAAGGTTCCAGAGGCAATCCTGGCAATTATAGGCCAGTAAGCCTAACTTCAGTATTAGGCAAATTGGTTAAAACTATAATACAGAACAGAATTATCAGACACATAGATGAACACGATTTGTTGTGGAAGAGTCAAGATAGCTTTTGCAAAGGGAATCATGCCTCACCAATCTATTAGAATTCTTTGAGGGGGTCAACAAGCATGTGGACAAGGATGATCCAGTGGTTATAGTGTACTTGGACTTTCAGAAAGACTTTGACAAGGTCCCTCACCAAAGGCTCTTAAGCAAACTAAGCAGTTCTGGGATAAGAGGGGAGGTACTCTCCTGGATCAGTAACTGGTTAAAAGATAGGAAACAAAGGGTAGGAATAAATGGTCAGTTTTCACAATAGAGAAAGATAAATAGCAGGGTCTCCCAAGGATCTGTACTGGGACCAGTGCTGTTCAACTTATTCATAAATGATCTGGAAAAAGGTAAACAGTGAGGAGGCAAAGTTTGCAGACAATAAAAAATTACTCAAGATAGTTAAGTCCAAAGCAGACTATGAAGGGTTACAAAGGGATCTCACAAAACTGGGTTGACTGGGCAACTAAATGGCAGAGGAAATTAAATGTTGATAAATGCAAAGTAATGCACATTGGCAAACATAATCCCAACTATACATACAAAATGATGGGGTCTAAATTAGTTATCACTCAAGAAAGAGATCTTGGAGTCATTTATGGATAGTTCTCCGAAAACATCTGTTCAGTGTGCAGTGGCAGTCAAAAAAAGCTTACAACATTGGGAGCCATTAGAAAGGAATATATATTAAGACAGTAAATATAATAATACCACTATATAAATCCATGGTACGTACAGATCTGGAAAACTGTGTGCAGTTCTAGTCACCCTGTCTCAAAAAAGATATATAAGAATTGGAAAAGAAGGGCAAACATGGATTAGGGCTATGGAACAGCTTCCATGTGAGGAGAGATTAAAAAGACTGGGACTGTTCAGCTTGGAAAAGAGATGACTAAAGGGGGATATGATAGAGATCCATACAATCATGAATGGTGCAGAAAGTGAATAAGCAAGTGTTATTTACCCCTTGTGGCGGGGCAGGACTCACCACCTTGGCACCTCTTGCTGGCCGTGCTGGGAATTAGCTCTTGGTTGCCACTTCCTCTAGAGGTGTTTCACTGCTGTCACTTCTGCTCCACCTCTAAGACCCGCGTCGCTCCCCGGACCATGGCATCCTCTTCTGGGCACGGCCCTCCAGCTGTTCCCCACTCCACTTTCTCCCCCCTTCTGGGGGAACTGGCTGTCTCTAGTCCATCCACTTGCTGCTGTGGCCTACTGCAGCTTTTGGTCTAGCCCTTCACCTCAAGGGTGAAACTGCAGTCCAAATACTGGCCACCCCCTCTGTGGCAAGTGGGGGGAAAGGAAGCTACTCCAGGCCCCAACCCATTGACCCGATAGCCAGCAGCCACATGCTGCTGCTCTTCCAACTCCCACCACCTATTTCCCTGGGCCACTTCCCCGTAGCCCTAGCACCTCCCTGGCCCTTTGTATCAGGGGCCTCAGACTGGCAATCCTAAGGTTGGAGCTCCCTATTGCTCCCCTGACCCTGCCCAGCACTGCTCTATCGAAGGTACTCCTCTAAGGCCACCAGTCCTTCTCCCTTGCTCTCCAGGGACAGACTGACTGCTCTGTTGAGCAGCCCTTCTTATAGGGCCCTCCCTGGCCCTGATTGGCTGCTCACAAACCTTCTCCTGATTGGCTCTCTACAAGCCCTCCTCCCATTGGTTGGATTTTGCACAGCCTCCCTGAGGGCTGCTTTAACCCTCCATCTACCTGTGTGGGGCAGCCGCCCCATCACACCCCTTCACATAACACAAGAACCAGGGGTCAACCAATGAAATTAATAAGTAGCAGGTTTAAAACAAAAGGAAGTACTTCTTCGCACAACGCACAACCTGTGGAACTCTTTGCCAGGGGATGTTGTGAAGGCCAAAACTATAACTGGGTTCAAAAAAGAATTAGAAAAGTTCATGGTCAGGGACTCAACCGCATGCATTGGATGTCCCTGAGCCACTGACTGCCAGGTGCTGGGACTGGCACTCCCTGTACTATTTATTCCCTCTGAAGCACCTGGCACTGGCCGCTGTCAAAAGACAGGATAATGAGCTAGATGCACCATTGGTCTGACCCAGTATGGCCATTGTTAGGTTCTAAATGATAAAGACCAGGAGGCAGCTGTTTGAAGATTGCCATATTTCTGATCACAAATCACAACCTGCTTGCAACAACAATCCCATCCAGTGTGTGGTATCAACCTCACCAGCAACACCACCACATCTCTCTGGCAGATTGCTGAAGTCGCAAACCAAACTCGGCAACCAAGAATGGGACCAATCACAAAGCATAAAATCAGGATTACAAAATGTGACAATCATCATCAATTAAAAATCCTTTACAAAAAGAGATGATCTATTAAGATAAGGAAAAATACCGAAGAGAGAGAAAATATTGATCAGATATTATTATTTGTTGTGCAGTAGCACCCAGAGGGGGTAATCAGGTTGTAGACCCCATTGTGCTAGCTGTGATGAAGTCAAAAGGAGCTGCATACCCACAAATCTTGGCCACTGTATTTGTTTTAATTAGAATTTTTGTCCCTCCTTTAGCCCAAATCCTCAAAGGTATTCAGGCTCTTAATTTCCAACAGAAACACACTTGCAGTGGAAGTTAGGATCCTAAATACCTTTCAGCATCAGGGCTTTAGTATTTGTTTCACACCTGCTCAATTCTGTGCCTATCTTTTTTTCTTCCACTCTCTGATTTTGTCCCCATGTTCTCTTCATAATGGAATGCAATAATCTTTAACTTTGAATTGAACTTTTGAAGCCATAATGTTCAAGTTAGTTAGAAATTAGGCAAAAGGATTATTGCACACTAATCACTATTAATAGTGCCTGGGAATATGCAATAAAAATAGTTACCAATCCTCTCTCTGGTGATTTTGGATGATTTAAAATCATGTATTTACTCCATCTCAAGAGCCCTGCGTGGATACAAAATTTGTATCCACAGCCAATCTGCAAAAATGATCCGCGGACATAAAGAGGATATCTGCAGATTTGCAGGGCTCTAGATACAAAATTTGTATCTGCATCTGATCCATGATCCGCAAAAATGGTCCGTGGATATTCACGGATTTGCAGGGCTCTATCCATCTCATCTTTCTAGTAGACCCTGAATGAGGTTAAATTGTTGGGATATTTCTTACGCCAGACATCCAGTATATTACATAATATGGGTGGTTCACTCTAAGGCCTGGTCTACATTTAAAACGTATACCATTGGTTAGGTAGACAAGGCCTAAGACCCAGCTTCTGTTCACTGCAGCAGAGAGAAAGGTGGACAGGAAAATGGTTACTGCTCCCTGATTCTCAGGGAGGGTCTGTGCAATGGCGTATATTAAAGAAGCCTGCAAAGTGCTGTAACTTACACTAGCTGGCATTGGTTCCTACAGGACAATGTGTCCGCTGAGCATAGTCAGCAACATGCTTCAGCCATGCCCCAACCCAATTCTTCCCCACATCTGACATGCCCTATTGCAAGGCCAAATAGAGGGAGTGGCATCTCCCTACATCAATGGATTTCTCAGCTGGACAGATCTGGCTGCTTTCTGACTCTTCGGTGCTGCTCAGGCAGCATAAAGGGGCTAGACTAGAACAGAAAGTGTCCAGTATCTTTGTAAGGGAAATTATTCTTAACCATTTAACTAGTTTCTCAAAGGGAAAACATTTAGAAACCCCTACTTATATGCTGGTTAGGAAGAACAAATGCATTGAAAATTAATTGGCTTCTCTGGCACTACTCTGGGTAATGCCTTCCATATTCTTCACCAACCTGAAAACCACAATGATGACTAATTTCCTTTGGGCGGGAAGATGAGCACAGACCTGCCTAAAGTTACTACAGAAATCTGTCCTAACGGGAGGATTGTCATTCCCAGACTTCAAAACACAACACAGCTAGAGGGCATTCTCTCCTGGAGAACTGTCTTTCAGGAATGCCAGTGGATAGACATGGAATGAGGGGTAGAAGAATTAAAGCTGTTAGGTGAAAAGAATGCCCAGAAACATGCGGAAATTCACTCCACCACACCCCAGCCACGGTTTGCCCCACATTTCTTAGGAAATAATATGCGTTCCATGTAAAGCTCAAGCTAACCTAAGCCCATCCACCATGATATGGCACAATATCTGGTTTTGATTTTCAAATATAGTAGGCAAGGGACCAAGATGGAGCTCAAAGGGCTGATATATTGCCCCTGATTGTTTTGAGAGGCAAGCGTTCTCTCCTTGGAAGAGATAAGAAAGAAAGTAAAACACAAATAATTTACCCTTCTCACAGATGTGGAGCTTTGTTACTCAATCCACTGTCACAAACTATGTACTAGAAAGCAGTGTTACCATTTGAGTTCACAGGAGATTTTCAAAGGGACATATGGCAAGAAGTTAGACCCCTAACTGCCATTTGCATCTCTGAAAATCTCTCCTTATACTACTTACACGAACTGAGTTTGGAAACATTCAGGGAAACTACAGATGGTGTTGTGTTGTGTTGATGAATCCTCTCAGCATGAAGAATCATTTATGCTAGCATGGGAAAGGGAACTAAATGCCCAGTTTGAGTCTGAAGTATGGAAAGATATCATTCTTGTGTTACTTGAGATCTTGTTCTGGTTTTTTTTAATATGCTTGAAATGAACTACAAAACTATAATAAGATGGTAACCCTAGTGTAAATGAAAATGCCCATGACACATCACACGGATAAGTGTAGGAGAGTTTGACACCAGCAAGATGGGGGATGAATCTATGAGATATTCTGCTGCATAGCTTGTGGATTTGTCCAGCATTCAACCACCAGTGGTTCTTAATAACCCTTCATATAGCAAAGATTACAAGACTGGCGATTCCCCTGATGCCTGAAGTTTGTGTGCAGTGTATGCTATGTGGGTAATGTGGCAGAGACAGTAAAACACTGGCTGAACTTTTAATGTCTTCAGAATGCTCTGTAATCTACAGACCTGGCAGAACATAAGCAGTCCTTCTTTCTTAGAAAAGATATGTCAAGCTTGGCATGCTGCAGAGAAGTATAAACTGTGGCAGGCAAATTTAGATAAGGATTACTACTTAAGAGCTATACCAGATATTTGTGAGGTACATAAAAAAAATTAGAGCAACGAGAAACATGACTTCCTCTAAACTGATATAAACGCCAGATCAAAAATCTGTAAGTATCCTAATCACCCAAGGTAATGTGCGGAAAGATCATATTTGTGATAATCTTTGGCAAATAAATGGCTTGTGGGAAGAGGCTCTGTAGTGAGGCGGACAGGCCTCCCTCCTCCGGGGTGAGTGAGGGAGTGTTACACGCCCCTTGGAGGGCGGAGCCTAAGCCTCCCCGCCCCTCTCGCCGGAAGGAGAGGGGCGGGGCCGGAAGTATAAAAGACCAGATGCGCAGCCCATTCAGGGGGAAACCTGCAGAGGAGAAGGACGTCCCGCTGGTTCCGGAGCAGCTCGAGGCAGATCCCCCGCCTAGCTCGGTCCACGCCCCAGACGCGGACGACGACTGGCCTGGAGTGCCCACTGCCGTTTACCCGGAGGAGCCGGACAGTGCCTGGACGCTGGAGATACCCATCCCAGGGGAGGCAGGAAGTGGCCCAGGGGCAGCTGCCATAGGGCTGGCTGCAAAGCCCAGACCCCCAGTGTCGGCGTGTTGCGACTGGATCCCCACCAACCCCGGGGCAGCTGATTCTGCCTCTGCCAGGGCCCTGGGCTGGGACGCGGTGGAGTAGGGAGGGCCCGCGTCCCCCTCCCCCTTCCCCTGGGTGGCTGACCCTCGTTCCTCTGCAAGGGGCTCTCACTCTGAAGAGAAGTGGCCCCAGCCCCCTTGAGACTGTTGTCTGCTGGCTGCCTGAGCCCTGCAAGCCCAGGCCCCAGCCTACCTGTAAGACTGTGTTGTTTGCTGGCTGCCTGAGCCCCGCCCAGGCTATAGCCAGCCCCTTGAGACTGTTAGTTGCTGGCTGCCTGAACCCTGCAAGCCCAGGCCCCAGCCTACCAGTAGGACTGTGTTGTTTGCAGACTGCGCAAGCCCCGTACTCAGGTAAACAGAGACAAGCCTGGAGGCAGGCTATCGCAGCCCTCCAGGGACCTCCCTCTTCCGGGGTGAATGAGGGAGTGTTACAGGCTCAAATTATTTGTCTCCCCCACAGATCTCAAATACCACTAATCTTTAAAACTCTTCCTGCTTTTTTTCTACAGGCACTCTGGGGAACAGTTCTTAGTTTATGTTTCTGTCAGTTCTGAGCTGAATTTAAAGGGGAAAGGAAAGAAAAAATTATACTCAACAACATTAATTTCTTTCTTTAGAATGTTTGTAAAGTACTTTGCGATTTTCTGATGAAAGGAGCTATAGAGGTGCAAAGTATTAATACTCTTAAAAAGCTCTTGCATCCGAAGAAGTGGGTATTCACCCACGAAAGCTCATGCTGCAAAACGTCTGTTAGTCTATAAGGTGCCACAGGATTCTTTGCTGCTTTTCAAGTATTAATAGTGATTTTAAGTATTAAATATGATTTTATGATTATTTATTGGATAGAAATGTGAAACCCAACATCAGGCTTAGAGTGTAAGCACTTTGGGCAGGGACCATGCTTTCTTTTGTGTTTACACTGCATTTAGCCCTAGCAGATAGTGGGCATTATTGGAAACAAACAAATAATACTGTACTAGTAGGTCAGCTGATTACTCACAGGGCCAAATTCTCTTCTAGTTTCACCAGAGCAACCATCCTCCTTTTCCTTTTTCACTTATGTGAAAACTGGACTCACATTAGGTCAAACTGTGGCATTTGACTACTGACACACATTATAGCCGCTGTGTTGATGGTGGTACAATTCCTTCCCAAATAGCCTAGTGCAGTGGTTCTCAACCTATTTACCATTGTGGGCCATATATGCAGCTCTCTATGTATTATGTGGGCCGCATCCACACTATATACTACCTGTATGTCCCTGAGGGTGTCACATGGGCCATAGCAGTGTGTTGATTGGGTCGCAAGCAGCCCGCAGGCCACAGGTTGAGAAGCACTGGCCTAGTGCGTGAGGGCCCTCATGCAAGCTTTACCATCAGTGTCTGCTCCCCCAAGTACAACCAACTTTCTCCAGGGATGGAGTGAAGCTACGGGCTCTCCTCTTCCCCAGGGGTGCTGGAACAATTTGTATAGTGGGGGTGCTGAAAGCCATTGAACCAAACTGTAAACCCTAAATATGATGAAAACAACTTCAAGCCAAGGGATGCGGCAGCACCCCCAGCACCCCTGGTTCCACCTCGTATGCTCTTCCCTGACTCCTCTGAAAGCTAGTCTACATCTGAGTACCTGCACCAATGCAGCTGCGCTGCTGTAGCACATCTAGTGAAGATGCTCTACACCGACAGGAGAGCGTTCTCCCGTTGGTATAATAAATCCACCTCCGCAAGAGGCGGTAGCTATGTCGGCGGAAGAAGCTCTCCCACCAACATAGCGCTGTTCACACCAGTGCTTAGGTCGGCATAACCTATGTCGCTTGGGGTGGGGGTGGCTTATTCACACCCTTGAGCGACATAAGTTATACCAAAGTAAGTGGTACTGTAGACCTGGCCTGAGATTCTGTCTGTTCCCAAGGGGGACCGGTGGGGACAGTCAAATCACTTCTCGTCTTGCAAGAATAATAACTGTAAGTGAATCTTGCACAGGCATGTGGGGAGGGAGGACTCTTTGCACGCTTTCCTCTCCCTCTCTGAGCATTCATACAAAGATCATTCACAATCTGGCCCACTGTGTATAAAATTATTATAAAATAATGCTAAACAGTACCTTAGCATCACTGCAGTCATCTATCAGGGCTAGTCCGCATTAACCATGTTACGTATGAAAGTTTTTGCCTGCATAAATTTATTATTACTAATTATTTAAAATTTTCAGTAGTCATTGCAGACCCTGATAGTACATACATATACAGTAAGTCTTGTGACCCATTTGTACTGGGGATTGCTGTTTAATCCTCCCAAACTGTCATATTCAGGAAACAAAATCATGGGATCTTATGAGTGTCTCTGTATTTCTGCTTGCTCAGCAAAGCAGTGTTTATCTATAGAGCAGCTCCCTTACAAAGGATGAATAACAGCTTTAGGCTCAGATTTTCAGTGTGTGCTTAAAGTTAGACTCCTGTTGGGTTTCAGCATAAAAGTGGCCTGATTTTTAGAGGTGCTGAGCACGTGCAGCTCGCACCAGCGCCACATGAGAACTACACAGCTGAATTACTTTACTGGCTTCTGGCTTGGGACCAGACTGAATCAGAGCCAGGTTGGGGGGGAAAAGCTAAATCAAAAACTCCTTATGCCCTTCCCTGACTTCTTGCATAGGTGAGCAAGTGTCAGCTATAACCCAGTTCTGTTTGTAAAGTGCATTGGAATCCTTTAAGGTGAAAGATACGGACATCCAGCCCGTCAGGCCTTTTAATCTAGCCCTCGAGCCAGGGCCAGCTCCAGGCACCAGCGAAGGAAGCAGGTGCCTGGGGCGGCCAATAGAAAGGGGCAGCACTCCGTCCGTTGTTGGGGCGGCACGTCCGGGTCTGCAGCGGCAATTCGGCGGCGGGTCCTTCACTCCCTCTCTTCCTCTTTGGCGGCACTTCGGCGGCAGCTCAATCGGGTTTTTCTTTTTTCTCTTTTTTTTTCTTTCCGCTGCTTGGGGCAGCAAAAAAGCGGGAGCCGGCCCTGCCTCGAGCTCCTGACAGAGAGCAGGGTCTGGGGCTTGCCCCACTCTGGTGCTCCAGCTTCGGGGTCGGGGGCTTGCCACGCAGCTCCCGGAAGCAGCGGCATGTCCCCCCTCCAGCTCATATGTGTAGGGGCAGACAGGGGGCTCTCCACATGCTGCTCCTGCCCCAAGCACCGCCCCCCGCAGCTCCCATTGGCCGGGAACCACGGCCAATGGGAGCTGCAGGGACAGCGCTTGTGGACGGGGCAGTGTGCAGAGCCACATGGCCGGCGCCATGCCTCTGCGTAGGAGCCGTAGGCAGGCATGCCGCTGCTTCTGGTAGCTGCAGGGGTGGCGCCTGCAGACAGGGCAGCATGCAGAGCCGCATGGCCGCTTCTCCATGTGGAGCCAGAGGAGGGACATGCCGCTGCTTCTGGGAGCTGCTTGAAGTAAGTACTTCCCGGAGCTTGTACCCCAAAGCCTGCACCCCCAGCTGGAGCCCTCAACCCCCCCTGTGCCCCAGCCCCGATCCCCCTCCCGCCCTCTGAACCCCTTAGTCCCATCTCAGAACACCCTCTGCACCCCAAACCCCTCATCCCCAGCCCTACCCCAGAGCCCACACCCCCAACCAGAGCCCTAACACCCCCCACACCCCAACTCCCTGCCTCAGCCCAGAGCCCCCTCCTGCCCTCCGAACCCCTCGGTCCCAGCCCGGAGCACCCTCCTGCACCCCAAACCCCTCATCCCCAGCCTTACCCCAGAGCCCACACCCCCAGCCGGAGCCCTCCCTCCCTCTCTCCCTCCCAGCCCCCTGCCCCAGCCTGGAGCCCCTCCCACACCTTGAACTCGTCATTTCTGGCCCCACCCCAGAGCCCTCACCCCCAACTGGAGCCCTCACCCCCTCCCACACCCTAACCCCCAATTTTGTGAGCATTCATGGTCCGCCATACAATTTTTATACCCAGATGTGGTCCTCGGGCCAAAAACTTTGCCCACCCCTGTTCTAAGGTGTAGTTCGTGATGAAATTGTCAAAAGGCAAATAAAAGCAAGTGGCTTTCAGCCTTCCCTTGAGATGTGTTCTCTATATGCATTTTGTGTGTAACCCTTCTGCCCGTCAGAGTTGGCAGCAACAAGGGCCGGGTTCAGTATCTAGGGGTTCCATTTCAATAACACAATGCAAAACCAGCTCGAGCCCCCACCCAGTGACCTGGGACAATTACATACCATCACCCTGGGCGCCTCTAAGAGGCAATACAAGCACAGAGTCTAAGTGTAGCAAAAGCCTTTTAATAAAGGAAGGAAACAATGCAGCATTATGTTGGGGAAACACCACAAACAGGATACAGAACACAAACGATGAGCAAAAGACTCACCTCCTAAGTTTGGCAGTCCTTTTCCCCTCAGGGTCTTAAGTCCAGCAACCCAAAAGTCACCCTTCCCACAGTTTCTGTCCTTGGTCAGTGCAGCCCCCAGAGTTCAGAAGTTTACCTCCCAGCCTGGGTGGAGGTGGGGGAAGGTATGGGGGCATCTTACATGCTCCGCTGCTCAGGTCGATGGCCAATTGCCACGCCTCTCTGTAGGGTTCTGCTGTAGTCTTCACCGCCAGCTACACCTCTCCGCTAGCCATCCTGCTGGCTGCTCACCAATATGTCTTCAGGCCCACCGCCCCACTTAACACAGCTCTCAGTGATTTCAGCCCTTAATAACTTCAGCTCTTTAGTGATTTCAGCTGTAATAGGGGAGCCTCAGTGATGATGCACTCAGAACCACTAGTCCAAAGTAGGTCTAATGCTAGACCTAGATATCAGTGATTTCAGCTCTGCAGCATATAACAAGACTCCTAATGGAGTCAAACTTACACCATGGAGAAGAGCAGGGTCAAGGTGGCATTTGGTAATACACAGACCTGTCCCCAGCCTCTCTCAATTCACTGGACTTTGGAACCCATGTCCCTTGCCTAGTGAGTGCTACTTAGATGAGGGCGAGTCCCTCCATCATAAAATGCAAAGTACAGTTCTACTGTCCTTGATTCACATAACCAGGATAACAACACTTTATTACTCCTGCCCCAATAACAAAGAGACTGGGGATCCCACAGCAGCCAAAGTGACCATTTGGGCAAGCAGTCCATCATGCTAGGCAGGGTGGGTGTGCCCATGCAAATGAGATCAGCCACTGAAGTCCCTTTCCACAGCTCACCACCAGATGTCAGGGTAGAGCTCATTCTGACTCTGTTTACATCTGTAAAAACAAATTCGACACCGATGATGTATGTGTTCCTTACTTAATCATAAGACTTCCTGGTAAAGTCAGTAATAGATTTGCTTTGGTCAGTGAAGAACTTTCTTCATCACCCTGCTTTGCAGCTCTTGACATTCACAATTTTCTTTCTGGAAGACAGAAAGAAAAAGAGAACAACAGAACTGTGAGTTTCAGTGTATTTGTTTTTCAGTACATAGGAAACAGCTGCTGTAACTTGACATATTGCAAGTACGTTAATGTAATGCTTAAGAGGTGTTAGGTTTGGACAGTGTCCCTTTAAGAGGGAGCTGGGTGAATAGCCCCATGCCTGGTCAGCTGAACCTCAGTTGGGGAGGGATAGCATGATATTTACAAGAGATGGTTTTTATCAGGTAATGTCATGGTTTTTACCATCCTCAGAAAAACTAGTTAATCCTAGTTTAAGACATTTTCTATTTTAAAAACTGTTTTATTAATGCCCGCTACATTACACTTAGTTTTAGTTACATATTTAAATTATGGTTACATAAGGCAGTAGATTTGTACATTAATTTGGGTTGTACAAATAAAAAGTAAAACTGAGAGGGGCATAATACTAATATATAATACTGAACATCGGAATGTCTGTCTACATTTTGGTTTGGTATTTTCTCAAGGAAGTTATACATGTCATGACATGTTTCAGTTTTCAATATAATATAAATAAAAGTTGAGACCATTTGATTATATGAAAACAACAACAAGGCAGAGATTTTAGGCTTGAAGCACTGAGCAATCAGAAGCATGCAGAGTTGCAGACTACTAGGTCCAGGTCCATTTGGCCATGCAACATTCTGTAGCAAAAACCAACTTGGATGTCGTGGATAGACTGAGCCTATTCCTCAGTTTTGAATGGATTGATCTAAAGTTTGAAGAGATTTGTTCTATGCTTGCTGAATTTACTGGACATTGATGCAATTATTTTCTCTAGCTTCTGGGTTTAACTGAGTATTTACCAGCGTGATGTCCTAAACTAGTTTTTCCTGAGAAATTGCCAACCCTGCAGTTGAGCTATAAGAGAAGGGAAGCCTGGGTGACTGAGGCCAGAGAATCAGTCAGGAAAGGGGCAAAGAGAGCAGACGTGGGGCTCTCGCTGCCAGCTCCCAGGGAATAAGGAGACAGGTCAGAATCAGGAAGTTCTTGACTGCCAGAGTCCCCTAGGAAGGGGGCCTGCTGAGAGAGATCCAGAGAGTCAGAGCCCAGGAGCTCCAAGAAATCAGGACTAGCAGGAAGTCCCCTGGGAGGGAGAGGCAGTGAGAACTAGAGGTCTAATTCTAATTCCTGAGCTGCACCCAAATCTAACCCAACCTGAGCACAGTTAACTTGTCCTGACTCAAGCGTGCTGAGTGACTTTAGACCCAAACCAAACCCAACACTTACCTCTGAACCTGTGTCAGTGCTGCTTCCTCATCCTTGGGGCTCAGCCTGTTGGAGGCTTCCCATGCTCCAGGCCTCCCCCGGGAGGTCAGCGCAGCGGCAGCTACATGACCTGTTCCTGCCGGCCACCCCACTGCGCCAGGTGTGCTGCAGAGTGAGAGGCGCTGTGACTCACTAGCACACTCACTCCACAGTGCACACACAGCACCAAGGTAGTGGTGGCTGGCAGGAGCGGGACACACAGCTGCCCCTATGATGGCGCCAGAGCAGGAGGTGGTGATCAGAGCTGAGTCTGAGAGAGTTGCATTGTTGTCAGACCTGATCCAAACCCGACACTTGTAGTTGGGTCCCGTTGGGTTGCAAGGTTCTAGTGGGAACCTGCTAGAGGAAAAGGGGCCTCCAGGGAGAAAGCCCTGGATGCCGGGTCTTCAATGACCAGAGCACAGAACATTCCTGCAGGAAGCCCTGAAGAACGAAGGACTGAGGGGTAAAGAGGAAATCCCCTGGGAGCTCTACTCTAGGGTGGGCTGAGGAACTGGCTTTGTTAATTTTGCCTATCTCAGGAAAACCGAACTTCCTTGAAAGAGACTCTAGGTGTGGCAGTTGGTCTTTTGTGAGTGAGGAAGAAGGACAACTTGTTATAGATAGGTTTTTGGACCAACATTTATTATACGTGTACAACTTTTATACGTGGAACTAACTGAACAGATACCTTGTAACAATTACCCATTGTCTCTGTTTTAATGGGGATGCTATAAACCATTTAGATAATATTACTCACCACTGCTGTTTCTGTGCTGAAGTCAGAGACAGTGGTGCTCTTTTAAGCACATCAGCCAATGTTCCACTAGAATGCTGGCACTTTGTTAAGGACATACCAACTACAGATGCGGGCACTGAAGTTGGATTTTGCCCCATTTAACCAACACGTTAGGCATGACCAGGGCCAGCGCAACCTATTAGGCGACCTAGGCGGTCGCCTAGGGCACTAAGATTTGGGGGGCGCCGGCCACCCCGGTCGTCAGCGCATTTCGGGGGAGGGACCTTCCGCCGCCTCTGTCGGGGGCGGCATTTTGCAGGCGGGACCTTCCGCCGCCCTGGCAGCGCTCCTGGCGGGGGGTGCAGGGAGGGCCGCCCACAGTAATGGGGGGGGGCGCACAGGGGAACCGCTCCCCGCCCCAGATCACCTCCACTCTGCCTCCTCCGCTGAGCACACAGCCCCCGCTCTAATTCTCCTCCAATCGGCGCCGCAAGCCTGGGAGGGGAGGAGAATTAGAACGGCGCCGGCGTGCTCAGCGGAGGAGGCGGAGCGAAGGTGAGCTGGGGCGGGCTCCCCGGGCGGGGTTGGCTGCCGCGAAGGGGGGCTCCCCGGGTGGGGTTAGCTGCAGAGCGGGGGGGGCTCCCTGGGTTGGGGGGTGGTGGGCGGGGTTAGCTGCCGCGGANTTTGGGCAAGCAGTCCATCATGCTAGGCAGGGTGGGTGTGCCCATGCAAATGAGATCAGCCACTGAAGTCCCTTTCCACAGCTCACCACCAGATGTCAGGGTAGAGCTCATTCTGACTCTGTTTACATCTGTAAAAACAAATTCGACACCGATGATGTATGTGTTCCTTACTTAATCATAAGACTTCCTGGTAAAGTCAGTAATAGATTTGCTTTGGTCAGTGAAGAACTTTCTTCATCACCCTGCTTTGCAGCTCTTGACATTCACAATTTTCTTTCTGGAAGACAGAAAGAAAAAGAGAACAACAGAACTGTGAGTTTCAGTGTATTTGTTTTTCAGTACATAGGAAACAGCTGCTGTAACTTGACATATTGCAAGTACGTTAATGTAATGCTTAAGAGGTGTTAGGTTTGGACAGTGTCCCTTTAAGAGGGAGCTGGGTGAATAGCCCCATGCCTGGTCAGCTGAACCTCAGTTGGGGAGGGATAGCATGATATTTACAAGAGATGGTTTTTATCAGGTAATGTCATGGTTTTTACCATCCTCAGAAAAACTAGTTAATCCTAGTTTAAGACATTTTCTATTTTAAAAACTGTTTTATTAATGCCCGCTACATTACACTTAGTTTTAGTTACATATTTAAATTATGGTTACATAAGGCAGTAGATTTGTACATTAATTTGGGTTGTACAAATAAAAAGTAAAACTGAGAGGGGCATAATACTAATATATAATACTGAACATCGGAATGTCTGTCTACATTTTGGTTTGGTATTTTCTCAAGGAAGTTATACATGTCATGACATGTTTCAGTTTTCAATATAATATAAATAAAAGTTGAGACCATTTGATTATATGAAAACAACAACAAGGCAGAGATTTTAGGCTTGAAGCACTGAGCAATCAGAAGCATGCAGAGTTGCAGACTACTAGGTCCAGGTCCATTTGGCCATGCAACATTCTGTAGCAAAAACCAACTTGGATGTCGTGGATAGACTGAGCCTATTCCTCAGTTTTGAATGGATTGATCTAAAGTTTGAAGAGATTTGTTCTATGCTTGCTGAATTTACTGGACATTGATGCAATTATTTTCTCTAGCTTCTGGGTTTAACTGAGTATTTACCAGCGTGATGTCCTAAACTAGTTTTTCCTGAGAAATTGCCAACCCTGCAGTTGAGCTATAAGAGAAGGGAAGCCTGGGTGACTGAGGCCAGAGAATCAGTCAGGAAAGGGGCAAAGAGAGCAGACGTGGGGCTCTCGCTGCCAGCTCCCAGGGAATAAGGAGACAGGTCAGAATCAGGAAGTTCTTGACTGCCAGAGTCCCCTAGGAAGGGGGCCTGCTGAGAGAGATCCAGAGAGTCAGAGCCCAGGAGCTCCAAGAAATCAGGACTAGCAGGAAGTCCCCTGGGAGGGAGAGGCAGTGAGAACTAGAGGTCTAATTCTAATTCCTGAGCTGCACCCAAATCTAACCCAACCTGAGCACAGTTAACTTGTCCTGACTCAAGCGTGCTGAGTGACTTTAGACCCAAACCAAACCCAACACTTACCTCTGAACCTGTGTCAGTGCTGCTTCCTCATCCTTGGGGCTCAGCCTGTTGGAGGCTTCCCATGCTCCAGGCCTCCCCCGGGAGGTCAGCGCAGCGGCAGCTACATGACCTGTTCCTGCCGGCCACCCCACTGCGCCAGGTGTGCTGCAGAGTGAGAGGCGCTGTGACTCACTAGCACACTCACTCCACAGTGCACACACAGCACCAAGGTAGTGGTGGCTGGCAGGAGCGGGACACACAGCTGCCCCTATGATGGCGCCAGAGCAGGAGGTGGTGATCAGAGCTGAGTCTGAGAGAGTTGCATTGTTGTCAGACCTGATCCAAACCCGACACTTGTAGTTGGGTCCCGTTGGGTTGCAAGGTTCTAGTGGGAACCTGCTAGAGGAAAAGGGGCCTCCAGGGAGAAAGCCCTGGATGCCGGGTCTTCAATGACCAGAGCACAGAACATTCCTGCAGGAAGCCCTGAAGAACGAAGGACTGAGGGGTAAAGAGGAAATCCCCTGGGAGCTCTACTCTAGGGTGGGCTGAGGAACTGGCTTTGTTAATTTTGCCTATCTCAGGAAAACCGAACTTCCTTGAAAGAGACTCTAGGTGTGGCAGTTGGTCTTTTGTGAGTGAGGAAGAAGGACAACTTGTTATAGATAGGTTTTTGGACCAACATTTATTATACGTGTACAACTTTTATACGTGGAACTAACTGAACAGATACCTTGTAACAATTACCCATTGTCTCTGTTTTAATGGGGATGCTATAAACCATTTAGATAATATTACTCACCACTGCTGTTTCTGTGCTGAAGTCAGAGACAGTGGTGCTCTTTTAAGCACATCAGCCAATGTTCCACTAGAATGCTGGCACTTTGTTAAGGACATACCAACTACAGATGCGGGCACTGAAGTTGGATTTTGCCCCATTTAACCAACACGTTAGGCATGACCAGGGCCAGCGCAACCTATTAGGCGACCTAGGCGGTCGCCTAGGGCACTAAGATTTGGGGGGCGCCGGCCACCCCGGTCGTCAGCGCATTTCGGGGGAGGGACCTTCCGCCGCCTCTGTCGGGGGCGGCATTTTGCAGGCGGGACCTTCCGCCGCCCTGGCAGCGCTCCTGGCGGGGGGTGCAGGGAGGGCCGCCCACAGTAATGGGGGGGGGCGCACAGGGGAACCGCTCCCCGCCCCAGATCACCTCCACTCTGCCTCCTCCGCTGAGCACACAGCCCCCGCTCTAATTCTCCTCCAATCGGCGCCGCAAGCCTGGGAGGGGAGGAGAATTAGAACGGCGCCGGCGTGCTCAGCGGAGGAGGCGGAGCGAAGGTGAGCTGGGGCGGGCTCCCCGGGCGGGGTTGGCTGCCGCGAAGGGGGGCTCCCCGGGTGGGGTTAGCTGCAGAGCGGGGGGGGCTCCCTGGGTTGGGGGGTGGTGGGCGGGGTTAGCTGCCGCGGAGCTCCTCTGGTGGGAGGGGCGGGTGGGCGGGGTTAGCTGGGGGGGGCGCAAGGTGGAAGTTTCGCCTAGGGCGCGAAACTTCCTTGCACCAGCCCTGGGCATGACTTAAACTTGAGGTGCTTTATCAGCCACTATCTGGTATGTTTTCAGGGAATTATAAATCCCCCTTTGCAAGGAGAAAAGATCTTTTAAATTGATCACTGATGTAAGAATTACCAAAGCTCAGGAGGAATTTCCTGCAGCTGTAAAAGACTGGCTACCAAACTGGCTCCAGTCCCCATTGAAGTCAATAGCAAAACTCCCATTAACTTTGTGAGCAAGACTACACCTTTTAAGGTCTTGTCTGCTCAGCATGAACACTAATGATCATTTGTTACATTTCATAAGAGATTGGCAGGGGTTGCCTAACTGTCCTCGGCTAACATTTCAGCATGGGCGGTGAGTTCTATGGGCCCGTGGTGCCTGGGCACCAGCACTGTGTGAGGCTGGGTCTCTCCCTCGGCCCCGCCTTCCACCCCCGGGTGTCCCCCCTGCGCGTCGCCCGGGCCATTTAAAACAGCCCAGGGCCCCCACTCACCACCGGCAGCACAGCAGAGCTGAGCGGTGTCTGGCCTGCTCGCTCCACGTGGCTGCCGGCGCCTCCCTGCAGCCCCTGGGCGGGGTGGGTCTGTGTCCCACCCCAAGCGCCCCTGCAGCCAATGGGAAGCTGTGGGGGCAGTGCCTGGGGGTAGCAGTACATGGAGACTCCCGGCCAGCCCTGCCTAGGAGCCCCAGGTAAGCACCGCACCTCCCCACCTCCTCCCAGAGCCTGCACCCCCAGCACTCCTGTTCCAGAGCCTGCACCCCTCGCCCCAGCCTGAAGCCTGCACCCAGCACCCAAATTCCATCCCAGGGCCTGCACCCCCATCCCCTTCCCACACACCCTCTCCTGCCCCCAAACTCCCTCCCAGAGCCTGCACCCCAGCCCTCTGCACTCCCTCCCAGAGCTTGCACCCAAACTCCATCCCAGAGCCTGCACCCCTCACCCCCTCCTGCACCCCCACCCCCTGCTGCAGCCCAGAGCCTACACCCAGCACCCAAACTCCATCCCAGAACCTGCACCCCAGACCCCCTCCCCCACCCAAACTCCCTCCCAGAACCCAACCTCTCACCCATCCTGCACCCCAATCACCTGCCCCAGCACAGAGCCTGCACCCCAGACCTCCTCCCCACACCCAAACTTCCTCCCAGAGCCTTAGGCAGGTGGGGGGTGGAGTGGGGGGGGGGAGTTTGGGGGGAGGCGGGTTCTGGGCACCACCAAAATTTCTACAAACCTGCCACCCCTGCATTTAAGTGCTACTGTTGCATAGAGAGAGTTTGTGAAGCACTTTGGAATCTACAACATCATTACTGAGGAAAAACTCGCACTGAAGTTAAAGGGAGTTTTGCCTCAGTAAATACTTATAATATTTGACTTAGTATTAACAGGAAGGGAGTTAGACATAGATATAGTCCTACCAATTACAATATTGCAAAGTTTAAACTAGCAACTATTCCTGAATAATGTGAGTGAGACTTTATAAAGAATGACTTGGACTGATTATATCTAATGATAAAAATTAGAATCCTAAGGGGGAAAGGCTCACAAAAAATGGAAATAATAGTTATTTAGATAGTGCAGAACCTCAGAGTTTGGTTAAAATGATTAACAAAGATTCAGAAACAGAGAGCTTTTTCAGCCAGTGGTGGCTCAAGGAGAAAAACTGGACATTTTGGCTCTGATCTGGAATAGATCCTTTGATACTACCACTAGAGGTACTAAATAACTACTGAGGCAATATCTCCACAGAAAGATGGAAAGGGAATACACAAGCAATGAACTACCAAAAGTCTGGAAGACAGAATTTACAAAATGGCGTCCAATCATACCTGCTGTAATTACTTGTTGAACAGTCTTTGTCTATTATCATGCCTTCTAAATAAAACCTCCATGCAAGCAGAGGGAAGCCAAGATGATGGATCTAGCTAGTGGAAGCATGGAGAGACTGGGAAACATTTTCATGATATGCTCCACCATTTCACTCCAACCCTCTGTGGGGTACCCTGGTATCCAGATCTGTGTGCAGAGAACAGGTTTGGATTTTCCCCTCTCCCCAGACCTTATGGGACAAAGTCTACAGCAACATGCATGGACAGTATGTAACCCCACCACCAAAGCCAGGTGGCAGCTAAAGTCAGGGGAGCTGCTGACATCATGGCTCCATTAGGAGCCACTCCATCCAGAAGTTGCAGGGAATTAGGGGCAGGAAGGAGCTGAGCAGCACTGTGATTGTGAGAGGCCTCGGATGGATTCCCAAGACTATCGTGGATCTTGTGGGTTCACAGGGCTAGGCAGTGGCACATTGGCTTTTTCACAGGTGGAGAGGAAAGGGAAGGGACATATTGCCCCACTTAATGGCAGAAATTATTTAGGTGGAAATTTGCAGTTTCCATTCTCCTATATAGGAGCAATCCGCCTAGGGGAGAATGAGGCCCCCAAAGCAGCAGATTATATTTTTGTATTTGTTTATCTTTGCAAATGCTAGTCAGCACTGTATTACCAATTGGGCTCATCAGTATAATAATTTGTACAGTTTAATAAAATACTAAGGAACTACATAATGATTAGGGTTGTCGATTAATCGCAGTTAACTCACACAATTAACTCAAAAAAATTAATGGCGATTTGGCGATTAAAAAAAATTAAATGTGATTAATTGCACTGTTAAATAATATAATACGAATTGAAATTTATTAAATATTTTTGGATGTTTTTCTTCATTTTCAAATATATCGATTTCAATTACAACACAGAATACAGTGTACAATGCTCACTTTATATTATTTTTATTATAAATATTTGCACTGTAAAAATGATAAAAGCACTGTAGTGCAATCTCTTTATCATGAAAGTGCAACTTACAAATGTAGGGTTTTTTGTTACATAACTGCACTCAAACAAAACAATGTAAAATTTTAGAACCTACAAGTCCACTCAGTCCTACTTCTTGTTCAGCCAATCGCTCAGACACACAATTTTTTTTTACATTTACAAGAGATAATGCTGCCCACTTCTTAATTACAGTATCACCTGAAAGTGAGAACAGGCGTTTGCATGGCACTATTGTAGCTGGCGTCGCAAGATATTTACGTGCCAGATGCGCTAAAGATTCATATGCCTTTTCATGCTTTGGCCATCATCCAGAGGACATGCTTCCATGCTGATGACGCTTGTTAAAAAAACCCACGTTAATTAAATTAATGACTGAACTCCTTGGGGGGAGAATTGTATGTCTCCTGCTCTGTTTTACCCGCATTCAGCCATATATTTCATGTTATAGCAGTCTCAAATGATGACCCAGCACATGTTGTTCATTTTAAGAACACTTTCACTGCAAATTTGACAAAATGCAAAGAAGGTACCAATGTGAAATTTCTAAAGATAGCTACAGCACTCGACCCATAATTTAAGAATCTGAAGTGTTTTCCAAAATCTGAGAGGGATGAGGTGTGGAGTATGCTTTCAGAAGTCTTAAAAGAGCAACATGATGCAGAAACTACAGAACCCAAACCACCAAATAAGAAAATCAACCTTTTGCCAGTGGCATCTGACTCAGATGATGAAAATGAACATGCGTCGGTCTGCACTGCTTTGGATCGTTATCGAGCAGAACCCGTCATCAGCATGGATGCATGTCCTCTGGAATAGTGGCTGAAGCATCAAGGGACGTATGAATCTTAGCGCATCTGGCATGTAAATATCTTGCGACGCTGGCTACAGCAGTGTCATGCAAATGCCTGTTCTCTTTCAAGTGACATTGTAAACAAGAAGCGGGCAGCATTATCTTCTCTATATGTAAACAAACTTGTTTGTCTGAGTGATTGGCTGAACAAGGACTTGTAGGCTCTAAAGCTTTACATTGTTTTATTTGTGAATACAGGTTTTTATTGTACATAATTCTACATTTGTAAGTTCAACTTTCATGATAAAGAGATTGCACTACAGTACTTGTATTAGGTGAATTGAAAAATACTATTTCTTTTGTTTTTTACAGTGCAAATATTTGTAATAAAAAATAAATATAAAGTGAACACTGTACAGTTTGTATTCTGTGTTGTAATTGAAATCAATATCTGAAAATGTAGAAAACATCCAAAAATATTTCAACAAATGGTATTCTATTATTGTTTAACAGTGCGATTAATCGAGATTAATTTTTTAATTGCGTGATTAATTGCAATTAATTTTTTTAATCGCTTGACAGCCCTAATAATAACTAAAGATTACCTTGTAAGTCCACGTACTGACTACAAGAATAGTTAACCCATAATCTGAATTTTTAAAAATATGGTTATAATATACTTGTCTGGACAGCCATAGAAACAAAATGATTGCATACAAAATCAGAATCTGTTTTAGATGTGTGTGTTTAGTACTTGCCACATAATAATCTGAGTCAGATACCAGTCCAGAGCTCTATCCAGCCAGAAATATATGCAGGGAAACAGATTCACCCCTGGTGTAACTCCACTGGCTCACATTCCACCCTCCATTATCTCCATGCAATCCTATCATAGAATCATAGAATCATAGAACTTAAGATCANGAGCCCACACCCCCAGCCGGAGCCCTCCCTCCCTCTCTCCCTCCCAGCCCCCTGCCCCAGCCTGGAGCCCCTCCCACACCTTGAACTCGTCATTTCTGGCCCCACCCCAGAGCCCTCACCCCCAACTGGAGCCCTCACCCCCTCCCACACCCTAACCCCCAATTTTGTGAGCATTCATGGTCCGCCATACAATTTTTATACCCAGATGTGGTCCTCGGGCCAAAAACTTTGCCCACCCCTGTTCTAAGGTGTAGTTCGTGATGAAATTGTCAAAAGGCAAATAAAAGCAAGTGGCTTTCAGCCTTCCCTTGAGATGTGTTCTCTATATGCATTTTGTGTGTAACCCTTCTGCCCGTCAGAGTTGGCAGCAACAAGGGCCGGGTTCAGTATCTAGGGGTTCCATTTCAATAACACAATGCAAAACCAGCTCGAGCCCCCACCCAGTGACCTGGGACAATTACATACCATCACCCTGGGCGCCTCTAAGAGGCAATACAAGCACAGAGTCTAAGTGTAGCAAAAGCCTTTTAATAAAGGAAGGAAACAATGCAGCATTATGTTGGGGAAACACCACAAACAGGATACAGAACACAAACGATGAGCAAAAGACTCACCTCCTAAGTTTGGCAGTCCTTTTCCCCTCAGGGTCTTAAGTCCAGCAACCCAAAAGTCACCCTTCCCACAGTTTCTGTCCTTGGTCAGTGCAGCCCCCAGAGTTCAGAAGTTTACCTCCCAGCCTGGGTGGAGGTGGGGGAAGGTATGGGGGCATCTTACATGCTCCGCTGCTCAGGTCGATGGCCAATTGCCACGCCTCTCTGTAGGGTTCTGCTGTAGTCTTCACCGCCAGCTACACCTCTCCGCTAGCCATCCTGCTGGCTGCTCACCAATATGTCTTCAGGCCCACCGCCCCACTTAACACAGCTCTCAGTGATTTCAGCCCTTAATAACTTCAGCTCTTTAGTGATTTCAGCTGTAATAGGGGAGCCTCAGTGATGATGCACTCAGAACCACTAGTCCAAAGTAGGTCTAATGCTAGACCTAGATATCAGTGATTTCAGCTCTGCAGCATATAACAAGACTCCTAATGGAGTCAAACTTACACCATGGAGAAGAGCAGGGTCAAGGTGGCATTTGGTAATACACAGACCTGTCCCCAGCCTCTCTCAATTCACTGGACTTTGGAACCCATGTCCCTTGCCTAGTGAGTGCTACTTAGATGAGGGCGAGTCCCTCCATCATAAAATGCAAAGTACAGTTCTACTGTCCTTGATTCACATAACCAGGATAACAACACTTTATTACTCCTGCCCCAATAACAAAGAGACTGGGGATCCCACAGCAGCCAAAGTGACCATTTGGGCAAGCAGTCCATCATGCTAGGCAGGGTGGGTGTGCCCATGCAAATGAGATCAGCCACTGAAGTCCCTTTCCACAGCTCACCACCAGATGTCAGGGTAGAGCTCATTCTGACTCTGTTTACATCTGTAAAAACAAATTCGACACCGATGATGTATGTGTTCCTTACTTAATCATAAGACTTCCTGGTAAAGTCAGTAATAGATTTGCTTTGGTCAGTGAAGAACTTTCTTCATCACCCTGCTTTGCAGCTCTTGACATTCACAATTTTCTTTCTGGAAGACAGAAAGAAAAAGAGAACAACAGAACTGTGAGTTTCAGTGTATTTGTTTTTCAGTACATAGGAAACAGCTGCTGTAACTTGACATATTGCAAGTACGTTAATGTAATGCTTAAGAGGTGTTAGGTTTGGACAGTGTCCCTTTAAGAGGGAGCTGGGTGAATAGCCCCATGCCTGGTCAGCTGAACCTCAGTTGGGGAGGGATAGCATGATATTTACAAGAGATGGTTTTTATCAGGTAATGTCATGGTTTTTACCATCCTCAGAAAAACTAGTTAATCCTAGTTTAAGACATTTTCTATTTTAAAAACTGTTTTATTAATGCCCGCTACATTACACTTAGTTTTAGTTACATATTTAAATTATGGTTACATAAGGCAGTAGATTTGTACATTAATTTGGGTTGTACAAATAAAAAGTAAAACTGAGAGGGGCATAATACTAATATATAATACTGAACATCGGAATGTCTGTCTACATTTTGGTTTGGTATTTTCTCAAGGAAGTTATACATGTCATGACATGTTTCAGTTTTCAATATAATATAAATAAAAGTTGAGACCATTTGATTATATGAAAACAACAACAAGGCAGAGATTTTAGGCTTGAAGCACTGAGCAATCAGAAGCATGCAGAGTTGCAGACTACTAGGTCCAGGTCCATTTGGCCATGCAACATTCTGTAGCAAAAACCAACTTGGATGTCGTGGATAGACTGAGCCTATTCCTCAGTTTTGAATGGATTGATCTAAAGTTTGAAGAGATTTGTTCTATGCTTGCTGAATTTACTGGACATTGATGCAATTATTTTCTCTAGCTTCTGGGTTTAACTGAGTATTTACCAGCGTGATGTCCTAAACTAGTTTTTCCTGAGAAATTGCCAACCCTGCAGTTGAGCTATAAGAGAAGGGAAGCCTGGGTGACTGAGGCCAGAGAATCAGTCAGGAAAGGGGCAAAGAGAGCAGACGTGGGGCTCTCGCTGCCAGCTCCCAGGGAATAAGGAGACAGGTCAGAATCAGGAAGTTCTTGACTGCCAGAGTCCCCTAGGAAGGGGGCCTGCTGAGAGAGATCCAGAGAGTCAGAGCCCAGGAGCTCCAAGAAATCAGGACTAGCAGGAAGTCCCCTGGGAGGGAGAGGCAGTGAGAACTAGAGGTCTAATTCTAATTCCTGAGCTGCACCCAAATCTAACCCAACCTGAGCACAGTTAACTTGTCCTGACTCAAGCGTGCTGAGTGACTTTAGACCCAAACCAAACCCAACACTTACCTCTGAACCTGTGTCAGTGCTGCTTCCTCATCCTTGGGGCTCAGCCTGTTGGAGGCTTCCCATGCTCCAGGCCTCCCCCGGGAGGTCAGCGCAGCGGCAGCTACATGACCTGTTCCTGCCGGCCACCCCACTGCGCCAGGTGTGCTGCAGAGTGAGAGGCGCTGTGACTCACTAGCACACTCACTCCACAGTGCACACACAGCACCAAGGTAGTGGTGGCTGGCAGGAGCGGGACACACAGCTGCCCCTATGATGGCGCCAGAGCAGGAGGTGGTGATCAGAGCTGAGTCTGAGAGAGTTGCATTGTTGTCAGACCTGATCCAAACCCGACACTTGTAGTTGGGTCCCGTTGGGTTGCAAGGTTCTAGTGGGAACCTGCTAGAGGAAAAGGGGCCTCCAGGGAGAAAGCCCTGGATGCCGGGTCTTCAATGACCAGAGCACAGAACATTCCTGCAGGAAGCCCTGAAGAACGAAGGACTGAGGGGTAAAGAGGAAATCCCCTGGGAGCTCTACTCTAGGGTGGGCTGAGGAACTGGCTTTGTTAATTTTGCCTATCTCAGGAAAACCGAACTTCCTTGAAAGAGACTCTAGGTGTGGCAGTTGGTCTTTTGTGAGTGAGGAAGAAGGACAACTTGTTATAGATAGGTTTTTGGACCAACATTTATTATACGTGTACAACTTTTATACGTGGAACTAACTGAACAGATACCTTGTAACAATTACCCATTGTCTCTGTTTTAATGGGGATGCTATAAACCATTTAGATAATATTACTCACCACTGCTGTTTCTGTGCTGAAGTCAGAGACAGTGGTGCTCTTTTAAGCACATCAGCCAATGTTCCACTAGAATGCTGGCACTTTGTTAAGGACATACCAACTACAGATGCGGGCACTGAAGTTGGATTTTGCCCCATTTAACCAACACGTTAGGCATGACCAGGGCCAGCGCAACCTATTAGGCGACCTAGGCGGTCGCCTAGGGCACTAAGATTTGGGGGGCGCCGGCCACCCCGGTCGTCAGCGCATTTCGGGGGAGGGACCTTCCGCCGCCTCTGTCGGGGGCGGCATTTTGCAGGCGGGACCTTCCGCCGCCCTGGCAGCGCTCCTGGCGGGGGGTGCAGGGAGGGCCGCCCACAGTAATGGGGGGGGGCGCACAGGGGAACCGCTCCCCGCCCCAGATCACCTCCACTCTGCCTCCTCCGCTGAGCACACAGCCCCCGCTCTAATTCTCCTCCAATCGGCGCCGCAAGCCTGGGAGGGGAGGAGAATTAGAACGGCGCCGGCGTGCTCAGCGGAGGAGGCGGAGCGAAGGTGAGCTGGGGCGGGCTCCCCGGGCGGGGTTGGCTGCCGCGAAGGGGGGCTCCCCGGGTGGGGTTAGCTGCAGAGCGGGGGGGGCTCCCTGGGTTGGGGGGTGGTGGGCGGGGTTAGCTGCCGCGGAGCTCCTCTGGTGGGAGGGGCGGGTGGGCGGGGTTAGCTGGGGGGGGCGCAAGGTGGAAGTTTCGCCTAGGGCGCGAAACTTCCTTGCACCAGCCCTGGGCATGACTTAAACTTGAGGTGCTTTATCAGCCACTATCTGGTATGTTTTCAGGGAATTATAAATCCCCCTTTGCAAGGAGAAAAGATCTTTTAAATTGATCACTGATGTAAGAATTACCAAAGCTCAGGAGGAATTTCCTGCAGCTGTAAAAGACTGGCTACCAAACTGGCTCCAGTCCCCATTGAAGTCAATAGCAAAACTCCCATTAACTTTGTGAGCAAGACTACACCTTTTAAGGTCTTGTCTGCTCAGCATGAACACTAATGATCATTTGTTACATTTCATAAGAGATTGGCAGGGGTTGCCTAACTGTCCTCGGCTAACATTTCAGCATGGGCGGTGAGTTCTATGGGCCCGTGGTGCCTGGGCACCAGCACTGTGTGAGGCTGGGTCTCTCCCTCGGCCCCGCCTTCCACCCCCGGGTGTCCCCCCTGCGCGTCGCCCGGGCCATTTAAAACAGCCCAGGGCCCCCACTCACCACCGGCAGCACAGCAGAGCTGAGCGGTGTCTGGCCTGCTCGCTCCACGTGGCTGCCGGCGCCTCCCTGCAGCCCCTGGGCGGGGTGGGTCTGTGTCCCACCCCAAGCGCCCCTGCAGCCAATGGGAAGCTGTGGGGGCAGTGCCTGGGGGTAGCAGTACATGGAGACTCCCGGCCAGCCCTGCCTAGGAGCCCCAGGTAAGCACCGCACCTCCCCACCTCCTCCCAGAGCCTGCACCCCCAGCACTCCTGTTCCAGAGCCTGCACCCCTCGCCCCAGCCTGAAGCCTGCACCCAGCACCCAAATTCCATCCCAGGGCCTGCACCCCCATCCCCTTCCCACACCCCCTCTCCTGCCCCCAAACTCCCTCCCAGAGCCTGCACCCCAGCCCTCTGCACTCCCTCCCAGAGCTTGCACCCAAACTCCATCCCAGAGCCTGCACCCCTCACCCCCTCCTGCACCCCCACCCCCTGCTGCAGCCCAGAGCCTACACCCAGCACCCAAACTCCATCCCAGAACCTGCACCCCAGACCCCCTCCCCCACCCAAACTCCCTCCCAGAACCCAACCTCTCACCCATCCTGCACCCCAATCACCTGCCCCAGCACAGAGCCTGCACCCCAGACCTCCTCCCCACACCCAAACTTCCTCCCAGAGCCTTAGGCAGGTGGGGGGTGGAGTGGGGGGGGGGAGTTTGGGGGGAGGCGGGTTCTGGGCACCACCAAAATTTCTACAAACCTGCCACCCCTGCATTTAAGTGCTACTGTTGCATAGAGAGAGTTTGTGAAGCACTTTGGAATCTACAACATCATTACTGAGGAAAAACTCGCACTGAAGTTAAAGGGAGTTTTGCCTCAGTAAATACTTATAATATTTGACTTAGTATTAACAGGAAGGGAGTTAGACATAGATATAGTCCTACCAATTACAATATTGCAAAGTTTAAACTAGCAACTATTCCTGAATAATGTGAGTGAGACTTTATAAAGAATGACTTGGACTGATTATATCTAATGATAAAAATTAGAATCCTAAGGGGGAAAGGCTCACAAAAAATGGAAATAATAGTTATTTAGATAGTGCAGAACCTCAGAGTTTGGTTAAAATGATTAACAAAGATTCAGAAACAGAGAGCTTTTTCAGCCAGTGGTGGCTCAAGGAGAAAAACTGGACATTTTGGCTCTGATCTGGAATAGATCCTTTGATACTACCACTAGAGGTACTAAATAACTACTGAGGCAATATCTCCACAGAAAGATGGAAAGGGAATACACAAGCAATGAACTACCAAAAGTCTGGAAGACAGAATTTACAAAATGGCGTCCAATCATACCTGCTGTAATTACTTGTTGAACAGTCTTTGTCTATTATCATGCCTTCTAAATAAAACCTCCATGCAAGCAGAGGGAAGCCAAGATGATGGATCTAGCTAGTGGAAGCATGGAGAGACTGGGAAACATTTTCATGATATGCTCCACCATTTCACTCCAACCCTCTGTGGGGTACCCTGGTATCCAGATCTGTGTGCAGAGAACAGGTTTGGATTTTCCCCTCTCCCCAGACCTTATGGGACAAAGTCTACAGCAACATGCATGGACAGTATGTAACCCCACCACCAAAGCCAGGTGGCAGCTAAAGTCAGGGGAGCTGCTGACATCATGGCTCCATTAGGAGCCACTCCATCCAGAAGTTGCAGGGAATTAGGGGCAGGAAGGAGCTGAGCAGCACTGTGATTGTGAGAGGCCTCGGATGGATTCCCAAGACTATCGTGGATCTTGTGGGTTCACAGGGCTAGGCAGTGGCACATTGGCTTTTTCACAGGTGGAGAGGAAAGGGAAGGGACATATTGCCCCACTTAATGGCAGAAATTATTTAGGTGGAAATTTGCAGTTTCCATTCTCCTATATAGGAGCAATCCGCCTAGGGGAGAATGAGGCCCCCAAAGCAGCAGATTATATTTTTGTATTTGTTTATCTTTGCAAATGCTAGTCAGCACTGTATTACCAATTGGGCTCATCAGTATAATAATTTGTACAGTTTAATAAAATACTAAGGAACTACATAATGATTAGGGTTGTCGATTAATCGCAGTTAACTCACACAATTAACTCAAAAAAATTAATGGCGATTTGGCGATTAAAAAAAATTAAATGTGATTAATTGCACTGTTAAATAATATAATACGAATTGAAATTTATTAAATATTTTTGGATGTTTTTCTTCATTTTCAAATATATCGATTTCAATTACAACACAGAATACAGTGTACAATGCTCACTTTATATTATTTTTATTATAAATATTTGCACTGTAAAAATGATAAAAGCACTGTAGTGCAATCTCTTTATCATGAAAGTGCAACTTACAAATGTAGGGTTTTTTGTTACATAACTGCACTCAAACAAAACAATGTAAAATTTTAGAACCTACAAGTCCACTCAGTCCTACTTCTTGTTCAGCCAATCGCTCAGACACACAATTTTTTTTTACATTTACAAGAGATAATGCTGCCCACTTCTTAATTACAGTATCACCTGAAAGTGAGAACAGGCGTTTGCATGGCACTATTGTAGCTGGCGTCGCAAGATATTTACGTGCCAGATGCGCTAAAGATTCATATGCCTTTTCATGCTTTGGCCATCATCCAGAGGACATGCTTCCATGCTGATGACGCTTGTTAAAAAAACCCACGTTAATTAAATTAATGACTGAACTCCTTGGGGGGAGAATTGTATGTCTCCTGCTCTGTTTTACCCGCATTCAGCCATATATTTCATGTTATAGCAGTCTCAAATGATGACCCAGCACATGTTGTTCATTTTAAGAACACTTTCACTGCAAATTTGACAAAATGCAAAGAAGGTACCAATGTGAAATTTCTAAAGATAGCTACAGCACTCGACCCATAATTTAAGAATCTGAAGTGTTTTCCAAAATCTGAGAGGGATGAGGTGTGGAGTATGCTTTCAGAAGTCTTAAAAGAGCAACATGATGCAGAAACTACAGAACCCAAACCACCAAATAAGAAAATCAACCTTTTGCCAGTGGCATCTGACTCAGATGATGAAAATGAACATGCGTCGGTCTGCACTGCTTTGGATCGTTATCGAGCAGAACCCGTCATCAGCATGGATGCATGTCCTCTGGAATAGTGGCTGAAGCATCAAGGGACGTATGAATCTTAGCGCATCTGGCATGTAAATATCTTGCGACGCTGGCTACAGCAGTGTCATGCAAATGCCTGTTCTCTTTCAAGTGACATTGTAAACAAGAAGCGGGCAGCATTATCTTCTCTATATGTAAACAAACTTGTTTGTCTGAGTGATTGGCTGAACAAGGACTTGTAGGCTCTAAAGCTTTACATTGTTTTATTTGTGAATACAGGTTTTTATTGTACATAATTCTACATTTGTAAGTTCAACTTTCATGATAAAGAGATTGCACTACAGTACTTGTATTAGGTGAATTGAAAAATACTATTTCTTTTGTTTTTTACAGTGCAAATATTTGTAATAAAAAATAAATATAAAGTGAACACTGTACAGTTTGTATTCTGTGTTGTAATTGAAATCAATATCTGAAAATGTAGAAAACATCCAAAAATATTTCAACAAATGGTATTCTATTATTGTTTAACAGTGCGATTAATCGAGATTAATTTTTTAATTGCGTGATTAATTGCAATTAATTTTTTTAATCGCTTGACAGCCCTAATAATAACTAAAGATTACCTTGTAAGTCCACGTACTGACTACAAGAATAGTTAACCCATAATCTGAATTTTTAAAAATATGGTTATAATATACTTGTCTGGACAGCCATAGAAACAAAATGATTGCATACAAAATCAGAATCTGTTTTAGATGTGTGTGTTTAGTACTTGCCACATAATAATCTGAGTCAGATACCAGTCCAGAGCTCTATCCAGCCAGAAATATATGCAGGGAAACAGATTCACCCCTGGTGTAACTCCACTGGCTCACATTCCACCCTCCATTATCTCCATGCAATCCTATCATAGAATCATAGAATCATAGAACTTAAGATCAGAAGGGACCATTATGATCATCTAGTCTGACCTCCTGCATGATGCAGGCCACAAGAGTTGACCCACCCACTCCTGAAATAACTCTCACCCTTGACTCAGCTGTTGAAGTCCCCAAATCATGATTTGACGACTTCAAGCAGCAGATAATCCTCTAGCAAGCGACCCCTGCCCCATGCTGCGGAGGAAGGCGAAAAACCTCCAGGGCCTCTGCCAATCTACCCTGGAGGAAAATTCCTTCCCGACCCCAAATATGGCGATCAGCTGAACCCCGAGCATGCGGCCAAGATTCTCCATCCAGACACTTAGGAAAAGACTTTCAATATCCCAACATTTATCATCGGTACTAACTACCAGCGGTGGCACATTATTGACCTATTGAGTAAATCAAGTTATCCTATCAAACCATTCCCTCCATAAACTTATCAAGCTTAGTCTTAAAGCCGGAGAGGTCTTTCGCCCCCACTATGTCCCTCGGCAGGCCATTCCAGTATTTCACTCCTCTGACGGTTAGAAACCTTCGCCTAATTTCAAGCCTAAACTTCCCAACTGCCAATTTATATCCATTTGTTCTCGTATCCACATTAGCACTGAGCCGAAATAATTCCTCTCCCTCCCTGATATTGATCCCTCTGATATATTTAAAGAGAGCAATCATATCTCCCCTCAACCTTCTTTTGGTTAAGGAAAACAAACCGAGCTCCTCAAGTCTCCTTTCATACGACAGGCTTTCCATTCCTCGGATCATCCTAGTGACCCTTCTTTGTACCCTTTCCAGTTTAAATTCATCCTTCTTAAACATGGGAGACCAGAACTGCACACAGTACTCCAAATGAGGTCTCACCAGCGCCTTGTATAACGGGACTAGCACCTCCTTATCTCTACTAGAAATACCTCGCCTAATGCATCCCAAGACCGCATTAGCCTTTTTAACGGCCACATCACATTGCCGACTCATAGTCAATTTCTTTGGGATTGCAAAACTATAATTGAATTTGGCCCAGTCCATATACACAATCAGACAAATTTTGGCCTCCGATATGCTCATGCAATTTCCATTAAGTTCAATAGGAGTTGCACCCAGACATTTGAGGCAGGATCTGAGCTCAATTCTAGTCCCATTTAAATCGAGGAGAGTTTTGCGCTGAGTTTATTGGAATCACAATGAAGCCCTTGGCCCTTATCCTATAACTTATGGCTGAAAAATTCAGGTTTTTTTGTTGGTTTTTTTTAAAGTAAAGATGGTTGTGAAGAGTCTCCTATTTAATGGCTTTAGCTTCCAATCCCGGTTCCACAACTGACAAATATAGTATTTCTCTTCTAGGTTTTTCAAGTTGCAACTGCACTTGCAATGTTTATACTTGGGTGTTTTGGTGAAGCAGGAATTGGAGCACCATGGTGGTGCGCAATTATGGTAAAACAACAATAACATTACATAAAAACTAATTGTTTATTTATTTCATTATATAGCAATGAAAGAAATTAACTCAGAAGGACCAAATCCTCAGCTAGTGTAAATCAATTGAAGCTAATGGAGCTACCTGATTTAGTAGCTGAGAATCTGGCTCCAAAATGGATAGCAATAAAAGTCATCTTTGCACATTTTCTGTTGTCTCGTTTTTCACAGTTCCTTATATCTGGATTGTCCCTACTTATACTGGTGAAAAAACATTCAGTTCCTTGGGTGAGTGTAATGATCACAGTACCAGAGGAATCCAGGGCTTTTTCAGCAAAGGAGAAAAAGAAAACCTGAAAAAAAAGAATGTGAAATTTTAAATAGATGTTTTGGGGAGGGAGACTCTCTTCACATCTATGTATTTCTGAATGTCGCTTCAGTGTGATGAAATAAAAACAATGTATTTAAATGTTTAAGACATCTATGAACAAACCCAGTAGAAAACTATTCAAATCAAATTGAAGAAACAACCAGTCTAAGGCCCCATCCTGCAAAGACTTACGCATATGCTTAATTTTACACACTGAGTACTCACAGGGTACAAAGTCAAGCAAGTGCTATGGCCTTTGCAGGATCAGTGCCTATACTTACAACCCATCAGAATCCAAGGATGTAGCACAAGGACAAATTCTATGGCTCTCAGGTAAAACACTCTACTGATGACAAAGATCAGTTCTTAGAGATCACAAAGAAGCCAGATCAATTACAAAAAAACCGAAGAAACAGAGGAGGGGATCTAAAAGCATGTCAAGGAAAACTCTGCCAAAATCAATGGACACTACAAGCAGCCAGTCATGGTTTCTGTGAACCTTCTTTGGAATAGCGGTAGTACAACCAAGGACCCATGATAAAAAAAGAAAAAAAACTTGTTCATTGTCTGGTCCAGACTGAACCTAGGACCTGATCCAGAGTCCACTGAAGTCAATACTTAAAGAGGACTTTAGATCAGACATTAAGGGCATACTTAGCCCAGCTGAGTATAGGCAAATGTGAGGTACCAGCTGAAGTTCATAAAACATTTTATAATCTTAGAATTTCAGACCATTATTAACACTGCTTTCCAATCAGTTTGTTCAACACTTTGAATAAATGGCTACACAAATACCTGTAGTTAATTAAGGGAATAAAGGCTACTTGGTTCTATTTCTGACACTCCCTGGGGCATATCACTTAATTGTTCTATGCCTCAATTTATCCATCAGTAAAATGGATATAATAATATTTGCCTCACAGGGCATTATGTGGCTTAATTAATTAATGCTGATAATGCACGTTGAGATCCTCATATGAAAAACACTAAATAAATGCATTAAAATAGTCATTAACATTTAATTAATATACAATATGTTTCTGTCTATAGGAAAAATACGCCTTTGTCGAGCATAATAACAACAGTGGATGGAACAATTTATTATTCTCTTGAGTTTGCTTTGATTAGATCGCCTCAGAGCCCCTTTCCTCATGACACCAGTGATGTAAGTTCCTTCTATTTTACTTTAATATTTTATTAACTGTATTTTTCCTTTCACATTTTATTAAACACCTTTGCTTAAGTAAAAATATTTGTTTACAAAGCACGGAGATTAAATAATGCCTATGGAGTTATTCATGTATTTAAAGTTAAGCATATGCTTAAATGCTTTACTGGTTTGGACGGAGCGCTCAGCACCTTGCAAGACTGAATATTTGATCTCTGACATTGGGGGGGGGGGAGGGAGGGAGAAGGATGCTAATTAATTGACAGGTCTGGTGAGGCACACACCTGTCCACTAGGAACTGGAGTGAAATTAACAACTCATTTCACCCAGGCCACCAGAAAATTTTAAATTATTTCCATGGCAAGCATTGACCCACTACCATTTTGCCTACATGTTATGTTATCCCCAGGGGTGTCATAATTCTACCATCCTGTGTGATTTAGATGAATTTTATTAGTGTAACCTGGCCCTGTAGAGGACAGTGCTTTCAGCATTTATCTGTCATCCTCAAAGCATTCTCGGTCTCTGTCCGTTTTGGAGAAACATCAGTATATGATTCTGTAGGGCCCTGTTGCCAATTAGCGTATACAATGAAACAAGGATAAAGAGATGTTTATACAGCATTAAAAATCGTTTTCTATTTTGGTTCTAGCCTGAAAGATTGGCACGAGCCTACAGAGTGGACTCAGCAGAACTTGGATTAGCAGCCTTTGAGCTAGGAGTCTCTGTCTGGATTTTGTGCCTGCTGCAGTGAGCAAGGAAGACATTAAGGCAGTAGCTCTCATTGTCAAAAATATCATCTTTTTCAACAGGCTGCTGCCATTGATTTTGTTTTATGGGGATTGTTCAATTTGTCTTATGGGGATTGTGTGCCGGTGTTAACATTATTTAGCACGTAAAGGCCATAGTCAAAACTCATATTTAAATACATATATGTTCGCACATGCCACATATATTTAGCTTGATCTTACTTCCACTGAAGTCAATGACAGAACTCCCATTGAGTTTAATGGGAGCAGGAATGGGACCCTTTACCATGGTCTCTCTTCCGTCCTCACTTATACCCATGCATGTCTCTTGATATTGTAAAGCACTGAGTGCAGAATCTGACCCTACATATTTTATGCCAGATCCTCAATTGAAGTCAATGGAACTATGACAATTTATACCAACTGAGGAGCTGGCCCTTATATATATAAAGACACTTAAAATTAGCAAAATGTTGGTACATTTTCCTAAGGGTGAAATTCATCAAAATGAATAGGACCTGCACAAAGCCCAACCCACCACTTGAGTCCCATTCAATCCCAGCACTAAACAAGGCAGCAAAACTAATGCAAATAGCAGATCTCCATCTGGGGAGCATCAGCCTAGCTAGTACGTCTCTTTTAGCTATTATCATTATATCAGCTGCTTATCCACGACACCTGATTCTGTGTACAAATAAATATAATGAAAAGTTGATATTGTCTCTAGTCTAAATTATTCGAGATATCTTTACTGTAATTGCCCCACCTCAGAACGTTTGTCCTACTTATACTGGTGCCTTAATCTAATTGACCGCAGTGGGCTGGTGCGCTCTGTGACTGAAAGAGAAGGGATGGAACATACTTACTAACCACTCGGTCAAGTCCCTCAGTTTAGGCCTATTAAATGGGTGTGAATAAAACTCACAAGAGACCTCTCCCCTGAGCTGACAAACTATATACCTCAGGGCACATGAAAGGTTTTCCCACCCCTTACCTGTCCATCCAATGCTTGTGGTCTATCCTGGAATCAGTTTATGCAGATCTGAAGTTGGGCTCTCAAGAACTATTTCTGCAAGATCATGAGTCCAGGTGTTGGCTTTGCAGTACAATGGTCACTGTAGTCTTTTCATTGCCAACAAACCTAAACATTCTATAATTCTCCAAGTTAAGCATGATCATGGAAATTATGCCTCCAGAGGCAGGATATGCAACAAGCTAGATTATTTTGTTAAAAGTTAAATTTGCCTCTAAATCCTTTCAATATACCATGGTAGAAGTAATTGGATAATAAATGAATACTCACAGCCCAGAGCTACAATGGTGATCATTCACTGGATGCATGTGTAAAAACAGAACACATGATCTTTGGCCCCAAAGACTTCAGACTGTGCCCAAGAGAGCCTAAAATAATGTGGAGTGAAATGTACACTGCCTTTTCAGGAATATTTACATTAATGAAGCTGTTACCATGCCTGCTAGGACAAGCAGCACTTCCTTTATCAAGTGCAGTGACTGAGGCCTGGTCTACATTGTAAATTTATATCAGTATAATTACGTCGCTTGGGTGTGAAAAATCCACACTCCCAAGCGATGCAGTTATACTGACCTAACCCCCAATCTAGACAGCGCTACATTCACGGGAGGGCTTCTCCCATCAACACAGGTACCACCTCTCGTGGAGGTGGATTAATTACGCTGATGGGAAAAGCTCTCCCATCAGTGTAGTAGTGTCTTCACTGAAACACTACAGCAGCACAAGTGCAGTGTCAAGGTCAAGATCATATACAGTGGAAAACTGATCCAAGAAACAAATATTTGCCTATATATGTTTTCTCAGAAGCATGTTATTCTTATATAAATTTGGCACTGTGTGGTGTTTTACTAACTATTATGAATGAACAGCTCCCCTCACCTAGTGCACCTATTTAACACCACTGCAATTACTTTAAAATGCTACCTCATCTTTCTCTACTTACATTTGTTTAGTTTTTGCATTTCACTGATTTACAATCACTCCCCCAAATCCAAGAACTTTGGGATGTGGGAATGGTTGTGATCTAGATCCAACCTTCATGGCTCCAGCCTATAGCTTATCCGCAGTGTGATGCAATGGACAGGCCGTGGCTGGGGCTCGGAATCAGGAAACCTAGGGGCAGATTCATCCCTGCACTGGTGTCGACACTAGTACAGGGAGAGAAGAGAGGTGGTTATTCAAAAGCTAGGGGGGTGGGGGGATTTAAAGCCTCAGCACACACTCAGGGCCTTTCAGGAATGAAAAAGTAATGGGATGCAGGTCTGCTCTAGCCTGTGGCTGTGCCCTCTCCTGCCACCAACATGTCCCCTTGCCTCCAGCATCCCAGCTGCACTCAGACTGCTGCAGAGATGGCAAAGTTCTGTGCCAGGGCTTAGCCTGAGCCTCCTCCATTTGGGCCCCTGCTTTCTATTCTTGGCTTCACCATGGACCTGCTTCTGACCTGGGGCAAGTCACTTCACTGCTCTTTGCCTCAGTTTCCTCCCATGTCAAATGAGGATAATGATCCTTGTGCCCCTCTGTAAGATGCTGGGAGACAGTGGATGAAAAGTGCTATATAAGAGCTAAGTGTTATTAGTTATTATGAACTCTGCTGGGGTCGCTTGCCTTTGTGGCTTTTAAAATATAAAGCAGACCAAAGAATATAAAAGAAAATGAGAGGAGCGCAGGCAGTATGAGCAGGGAACCATTATCTCAAACCTGATGGGGGGGGGGGGGGGGCGGGAGGAGAGGGCTCCTTACAGGGGCTGGAACAATTTGTATAGTGCAGGTGCTGAGAGCCATTGAACCAAACTGTAAACCCTAACCCTGTATATGATGGAAACAACTTCAAGCCAAGGGTGCAGGAGCACCCCTAGTTCCAGCTCCTATGGTTCCTGATTTGCTGGGGCGCACCTGCACAGCTGGGATTGCAGGGGCAGGGCCTCAGACTGGGCTGCCTGGCTTTTTCTGTAGGGTCAGTGCTCCTGCACTAGCTCATTGCTTTGATGCTTACTAATGCAGAGGGAATAGTTCGACACCCCCACCCCAGGCAGCTTTCACCATTTCCCCCCCTGCAAACCCTTTAAGCCGGTGTCCCCTTTGCAAGGGGCTGAGCTCAGCAGCCCCTTGGCTGGGAGCCCCTCTGCCTTCGCGAGCGCTGGAGAAGGAGGGGGCGCTGCCTGGGATTAGCCAGGCCCAGCCGCCCAGAGGAAGTCCCTGCTTTGCCTGCAGCGGGTGCAGGGATGGGAAGTCAAGTGAAAGTGAAATCAGCAACGGGGGGAGGGGAGGCGCTGGTCGGTGCCGGAGCTGCAGCTGCTCGGCTCTGTGCCTCCCCTTCCCGCTGGCCGCCCGAGCCCGGGGCCCCCATGTCCCACAGGCGGGGAGCGCGGGAGAAGGCGGAGGCCGCCCCCGCCGAAAGGCGCAGCCACAAGCGGCCCAGGAGCCAGCGCGAGCCCCTGGCAGGCAGCAGCGGGGGCTGCAGGGAGCTGGAGCGGCATGAGCAGAAGAGGAAGAAGCGGGAGGTGCAGCAGATCCAGCAAATCCAGCACCTGGAGTCCTTGTAAGGGGTTCGGAGGGAGGGAGGGGAGCAGACGGAGAGTCCCCGGGACAAGCCCCTCTGTGGCTGGGGAGCTGCCCGCCAGTGCCCCCACCCGTTGCTGACCCGTCATTGCAGAGATGGGGCCTGTCCAGCGGGCAGCTCTCAGTTTTACGGCTACCCCCTGCCTCTGTGACAGGCTGAACCCAAACCCCGCACTCTCGCTAGCCCATCCCCCTGGTATCTGAGCGCCTCTCCTATGCGTTTGCGTAACACTCGGCTGAACTGGGTCCCCGGGAGGGCGCTGGAAATCCGGATTGAAACTTCGGGGCGGCATTTGTTGGTAGCTGATGTATTTGGCCTTTATAGATAATTAAAATACACCAATGATTTTATTTTATAAATGAAAATTACAAAGGGGGTGGAAGAGCCAGAGTTATGGGAATGGGACCATTTTATTATGTCACCTGCTACCGGCTCCCTTCTAATTCTGGCTGATCATTGCCAATGTGGTGCTTCGAAAGTTTGATCTGGGCTTTTTTTAGAGGCAATGAGCCATGCTCTACCGCTGCATGGAAATACCGACCGTCTAAACGTGCATGTGCTCCCAACTCCTGTCTGGGAGTAACCCCATGCGCAGGCCCAGACCCTGTACTGGTTACCTTTGTTTCCGACAGGAATAATCAGCGTATGAAGCCAGAGCAGGAGTTTTATTTACAAAATCCAATAGGACCTATCCCAGAAAATGCTTCTCATATGTCCCTCTTTTTGAGGAATGTCACTCAGCGTAGTTATGTAAATCTGTGTCCCTTCACTTTTATCGTTGAAAGTTATATACATTAGAAATGCAGAATCATTAAACTGATGCTATAGAGCTCTCTGCACTGAGGAATCAGTCCCACCGCTTTTTAACTTCACTGCATGAATAATATTTTGATGGCCTCAATTTGGGCCACTGTCACACTTTGTGTCTTACATGTGGGCCTTGGCAGAGTGAGAGGTACACCACTCTGTGGCTACTGTTGTGGCTGTAGTTCAGCCTCTCTGGTCTCTTTAGGGTCAGAGAACTTGAAGCAGAAGGGAAAACATGTAGCCAGTGTTTCACCTGCTGTGCACAAGTCTTCTGGTGAGCACCTGTGTGCAGTGACCTTCCAAATGTGGCCCATTTTGCATAGAAATAGGTCCAGGATTTGTTGTTGCTATGCCCACCAATTTCTCTGAACATTTTACAGAAGGCAGCCAGTCTGTCCATTCTCTATATACCCGTCCACGTGAAGATAGGTAAAAAAAAAAAATTCTGCCACCCAGTGCCTTTTAAAAAAGTGTCCTTCCCCCAACTCCTTCCCTGATTTTGTATCTGTCCTGTTTGTTTTTTTAAGTGACATTTCGAAGAAAGCGTGGGACCTGTAGTTTGGCAGCAAAGCATGATCAGCAGGATACCTTTGGAGTGAATGAAAAAATGTACAATGTAAAAGGCTTAAGATGTGCTGAATGATTCCTCTGATGCTGTAAAATATGTGTGTGCCTTAATTTATGAAAAGGGGGTTGAGACGGGTGGAAATATCATGGGCTACAATAATAATTTAATGTTAATTCCTTCACAGTGGGTGTAGGGATTTCTTGTTGTGAATTACTCCAGACAGTGCTCTAAGTGTTGCTATTGTTAAGAAGATGATCAAATGATACCTTGGCATTGACACCCGTGTGTACATTGTCTCCATTGGTGTCTTCCAAGTCAGATCTGCCCACTGTATGGACAAAAACAAGTCTCTCTTTCTATTGTCAACGCTGCTGATCCAGCATGGCTGCAGAACAGCCTCCTGAGTCATCAACAAAACTATCATTGATGCTGTCTTCAGATTAGTCACTGGTGATGTTGAATGTACTAGAGAGACAGTTTGATTATCCTGTACTAGGTTGAGCTTGTAGTGCTGGCAGTAAGAAAATTCTTGCTTTGACATTGTCAGTTGAGCATACACCTCTACCCCGATATAACGCGACCNGGGGGGGGGGGGGGGGGGGGGGGGGGGGGGGGGGGGGGGGGGGGGGGGGGCGGCTGTGTGCTCCGGCAGATCAAAGCAAGTTCAATATAACATGGTTTCACCTATAACGCGGCAAGATTTTTTGGCTCCCGAGGACAGCGTTATATCGGGGTAGAGGTGTATTTATGACTCAGTGTTGGAAAAAATAAATATGGAGTGGCAAGATGTCATTTTCCTTACCATAGCTAGACTTTCAAGATGAAAGAGTTGTGAATTTCTGGCAGCTAGGGCTCAATTGGATGCACGAAGCATCACTATAAAGCAGCATAATGAAGTTGTCATTTCCAAGCAAACACACAACCAAAGCATGTTTGCAGATTAGAGTGGATTGTGTTATTTGCAGAAGACATTTTTTTTTGGCTGTTTAGAAACACCACAAGCATCACTTCACTCTGTTTGCATCCGTGTGTTGCACTGTGGCTGCTACACTTCTTAAGGAGTGTAATTAAATAAAGCTTTAGGCTAAGTACGTTTAAATTCTATGAAATTTTTAATTTTATACAGGTCTCTTGCATCTTACGGCATTTAACATGCGCGATTTCGGCTTTGCACGGTCGGCAAAACCACAAAAAAAAAAAAAAAAGAGAGAGAGAGAAAAAAAGCTATTTATGTACTGTGTCTGTAGTGCGGGCGATTCCGCCCGCCATTGAAGTCAATGGGATTTTGGCTATACGCGGTTTTCGCTTTACGCGCTGACCGCGGAACGTAACCCCAGCGTAAGATGCAAGAGACTTGTAATATTGAACGGCTTTGTTTTGTCCATTTATATAAGTCTGATGCTAAGTTATAGAAAATAATGTTAATACAACTATATTTTTATTGTTTTCCAGCTATGAGAAACCTCCTCCAGGGCTAATTAAGGTTAGTAAATTGTAATAAATGTTTTGTATTTAAAAGAAACTGTAAACACTGGTTGGAATCCTGGGTTCATTAAAGTCAATAGGAGTTTTTCCATTGGCCTTGGGGGGATCAGATCCACCTTATATGATTCCCTCTCTCCTTGCCATTAACATCACATTAAATTAGCATGTGATCTTTTGTGGAATTCCTCTTACCAGATTCAAAGAGTCATAATTTAGTGTTTGCAACTTAAACAAAAACTGCCGCATATAAAGGCTATTGTAATCACTATATTCAATTACAGAGAAGATGAAATCAATAAAAGTTGAAAAGTGTTTAATTCTTTAAATGTAATTAAGTGTTGGACTAAATGGAACAGGAGGGAAGCAATTCAGCAAGAATATTCAGGCTTGAAGGGAAAAGTTAAGGGTAGCAAAAAAGAAAAATGAGTTAATGCTACTAGAAGGGTATAACTTTATGGGTATAAAGGAAGAAAGGAATAGCAGGGAGAAAGTAGGTCCATTAGTAAATGATGACATATACTTATACACTTGGGTTATTTGTTTTAAAATAAGCTAGATGAAATAGGGGTTTTGTTTTGCTTACCATTTCTATAGGAAGATGAAACTAAGCCAGAAGACTGCATACCTGATGTACCAGGCAATGAACATGCCCGAGAATTCCTGGCTCATGCCCCAACTAAAGGACTCTGGATGCCATTAGGAAAAGAAGTCAAAGTTATGCAGTGTAAGTGCAAGAAGCGTCCAAATTTCATTGAGCCTTTTTCTTTTATAAATCTTTTGACTTTAGGCAAAAAAATCTTGGCGATAGGTGACTATGCAGTATAAAAGATGAATTCCAGATATATTGACTTCATATTGATATAATAGCAGCCAGTATCTTGAAGGCTTTTGTAGATTTGCAGACTGAATTTAATGGTTTGTTTCTCTTTACTGTGCTCCAGCTACGTAAAGATGTTTTCTATTAATGTTTTTAATCGGTTGTGAGCTGACTCAAAGATTCAGTTTGCTTCTGTTTTACTAAAGGTTGGAGATGTAAACGTTATGGACACAGAACAGGAGATAAAGAATGCCCATTCTTTATTAAAGGCAATCAGAAATTGGAACAATTCAGAGTAGTAAGTAAAAATATTGTAGTATTGGTTGTATTTTTCATTAATAATGATGATGGCTAATCTTGCAAGTGAAAAGAAGTCTATTAGGTTATGGTCTATAAAGGATTTTCCGCTGTGTCTAGTATCATATTGATGTTGAAACCTGACCATAGTTCTCCTATTAGAGAAAAATGTCTCTCTTCATACACAGATGTGATTGAATGTATTATTAATTTGCAGAAAACCCACTCTTTAAATGGAAGATAATAATTATTTGCATATAAATTATAAGTCTTCAAGAAACTTTCAACCATTATATTTAATTAATCTTTTCAACATCAGTTATTTATGATTAAATATCAATGTACTAAAAACTCTGTTAACAAATAATCAGCGGTGAGTTGCCCAGGTAACATCAAGAGATTTGGATTACCTCGCATCAAATGAGTTTGTAGACCAAGCTATGAGGAGCCACAAGAAAGTTAGGAAGATGTTCAAAGAGTGAATGATGCAGAAATTTTAGAAATACCTTATCTGTAAAACTCCCATGTGATTTGTCTTACATTTCACAGAAAAATTCTATCCTGGGATGAGATAGCATATGTAAAATTTCAGGGGGATTGTTTAGGTAGAATTTGTAAGGGGAGGGATTGGGAATCAAATTTAAAATAGGAAGCTAGCTTCTTCCTTAACTATGGACGGACAAAATGCCTTCCATATATGGGATTTGAGTGCTGGTGCTTAGTAGGTATTCTCCTTTATGCTAATGTACAGGTGTCTCTGCAATACAGCCTGACCATAGAAATAGTGGTAGAGAAAAAATTGGAAGATTATTTTTATTACCATAGGGCCTAGGAATCCTATTTATAGACCAGGACCCCATTGTGCTTGGCGCTGTACAAACACCTGCCTCCAGGAGCTTAGCCAAGAGACAACAGAGGATACAATACTGACAGATGGAGTACGAGGAAACAATGAGACGATATTGTTCAACATGGGAGGCAGTGGTTTAAGCACACTAGTGTACTAACTGTGGTCAGGTTGTCTGAGGCATCACAGAAAAAACGGGTTTTGAAGGAGGATAATGAGGAAGTTGTGCAGATGTTTACGGGGAGCATCTCATAAGAGCATCTCATGAGAGGCAGCATGGGAGAAAGGGCAATGGCGTTTGTTTACAAATTTAACAAGTGGGCAGTGGAGGCTGGCATCATGGGCTAATCAGAGACGGGAACTGACATCTCGACAGTGAATGAGAGATGATAGAATTAGGGTGGAAGAGCGTCTTGAAAGGGAAGACAAGCAGCTTATGTTTGAAGCAATAAAAAAGAAGGAGCCAGTCTAGGGATACAAAGAGGGAGGTGACATGGTCAACGCAATGAGCTAGGAGAATTATCTTTGCAGCAGCATTCGGAATGGATATTAGTGGGGCAAGATTGCCTTTGTCAAGGCCAGAGGAAAGGATGTTGCAGTAATCAAGATATGAGATTAAAAAGAGCCTGAACAAGAATTATAGCTGGGTGGCTGGATCGGAAACGTCATGTTTTAGAGAAAAGAGATTTGCGAGATTTGCAAAATTTAGATATTGCATGGATATGAGGACCTAGAGAGAGGTCTGAGTAGAGGATGATGTCCAGGTTATGGTTCTGACTCACAGGCAGGATGTCGGTGTTGTCCCCAGTGACTGAAAAAGGAAGTAATGGAGAGGGAAGGTTCAAATGTGTTAGAGGCATATTTAATATTATTTCAGGACTTCAGCAGCAGTTCTAATTTATTTATAACCAGTTTTATGTCTCATCACCATAATATTTGAACACCTATAGGAGATAGTCCCCAGCTATAGGAGGAGACATGTTGTGGGCAAGGAGAGCCCTATGCAGTCAGCTACATAGTCTTTGGATTAGAGTTGCATAAACCTTTCCTGATGCCAAAAATCAGCCCAAGTTCACCAAAAGGTTTGCAATAATGTCAGTGCATCCTTGTGAATTGAGAACTTGGGACTAATTGGGACTCTTCTATTGGAATAAACGTTTATTGTTGGATTGGATATTTTAATGGTAGGAAAGTGTCATAAATATATGCGCCAGTGGTAGTCTCTTTTACTGATACTGGGCTTTCCCTTTCCTCTTTTTCAAAGGCACATGAAGACCCCATGTATGATGTAATAAGGGAAAATAAACGCCATGAAAAGGAAATGAGGTAAGTGTATCTCTGTAGTAAATTAAAAAAATTTTAATGTAAGCCTTTAATTTGATATTATTCTGTGAAAATTAGATATTACGGGCAAAATTTCCCTCACTGTTCAGCTCATCACCTCCAAACAAAAGTTATTTTTTAATGGTAAGCTTTATATTTTAATAAATAGCTAATGCAGAAGAGGAGGTGTCATTTGTCCCTTCTTAATAAATACTTGCTATTTTACTTGTTGCTCATAAATTGAAGTGATTTATATTTAATGATTCCTAGAACTGCCTGTTCAAAAAGTAGATGTGTTCATTTTTGTCAACATTTTCAAACCTGGAAGGCTCCTAAATCTATTTTTTTACGTCTTTAGTAAAAGTGATCTGATTTTCAAAGGTGCTGGGCACTCACAGCTTCAATTGACTTCAGTGAGATTTCTAAGCAGTTCTGAAAACCAGGTTGGTTTTATTTAGATACCTCTGTAAAGATTTAGGAAGCTAGCTTTAGGTACCCATGTTTGAAAAATGTGGCCTTTATTCCTATTATTAAATCGTTATTCAGTAAATAGGGCAGAAGCGTTTAATTCTCTTCCTTGTTCCTTGCACTGGGAAGCATCACTGATGAGCAATATCCAATCAACATTTGAGTTTAAGGGATAGGGTGCAGTGTAGTTATAGGTGACCAGTTGCATGGGTTTAAAAAAAATACACACCAAGTTGAAATGGATGGTACCAAATAGAAGTAATCAAGCTAGTAAGGAGACTTTCCTTATCTGTTAAGAATCCATCCTAGCATGGAACTAAACAGGGGTGGGGGGCTTTTGCATCAGAAATTACCTGTTTTGCTAAAGGAGAACCTGATTTTTATGTCTGTGATACCAGTGACTTCCCCCTCTTCATCATTGTAACAAAACCTCATAATTTATTCATCCCGGATTCACCTGCATGTCAGTTAGTAGTAGTATCAAAATTGGTTTGGGGGCATACTGATGGCTGTTGCCTCTGAGTACACTGTATACATATTAAAATAAAAACACCAAATAACTGCTTTTGCTGGGTAGTAGTAGAGGCCCTCCCCTTATTAATCACTCCACCCACAGGATGGAAAAACATTTGAGTTGGACAAATGCCTGGCTGAAAACAAGAGCACAGAAAGCCATAACTTGGACTCTGACTGGAGTGATTTGCATAGCCAGGGATCCTCCCCAAAGAGAACCTGGTGACCAGTTCTCACAAGTCTATTACATCATTCACTTTTTTTGGGTGGGGGGTGGGCATACTGCTGCACACATGGAGAAAGAATTCTCTTTCATATTAATTTTTGTGTATTTAGGATACAGCAATTGAAGCAACTGCTGGAAGACTCTTCTTCAGATGAAGATGGAAGTAGTGGCAGCTCCAGTTCCTCAGAATGTAAAGAGAAACACAAGAAGAAGAAAAAGAAGGAGAAAAAGAAAAAGGAAAAAAAGAAGAAAAAGAAAAGAAAGCACAAATCTTCTAAATCAAATGAGAGGTCAGAATCTGACTGACAGCAGTCACCTGCTAAGTGCTTCTTGACCCCAGATTGTGAACTGTAAGGAAACATCCAAAGAATGAGGAAAAAAACACCAAAAAGGGCTTTGTAATAGTCTAGGAGAACATACAAACGGATACATCTAATGTCCCATTTGTGCCATCCTTTTCTGCCTCTCTGCAGTGGTGCCCCAAGCAAGGGATGAGCTCAATTATGGCTGTTTAACAAGGAATGATTTTACTTGAGCATACCTATGTACTGTGAAACGTGGGCTAATGATCATCTAACTTGATGGCTGATAAAATCTCACTGTTATGCTGCCTGTTAAAACAGCCACCACCTAAGGGACTGCTTACAGATTTCAGCAGAGTACAGCGGAGCCCTCTAGTGAGGTAATGTTTACCTCATTAAACAATTTAATTACACACAGAGCTTCACTGTAATGGGAATTGCAGTTTGTACTGTGCGAAGCATTGAACCATGTTAGGACTTCCCATTTACAGCAACAACAATGAATGTTGCTATGTCCAAGCCAAGTGTAATCAGGCTGTACTGTATCTTCCTTGCATGCTGATGGTCACTCGGATTATCCCACAATTGGCAGCTGGCACCGCTTTAAAATGTGTGACATAAGGAAAAATCTATTAATGTTAATGAAGAGGTTTTACTTTAAGGCAAAAATGTATTGTTAGCAGGGTTTATTTTTATTTACTTGAAGAAAAGCTCAGTTCTGAAATTTCAACACTATTTCTGAGCCCCACTCTACAACATTGACCAGCACCTACTCGTTGAAGTAATCCTCTGAACTGCAAAATTGGGTTCCATGTGTGAAAATCTCTTGCTAAATAATACTAAAACTCCCCCACTAATTTTGCTGACAAAAGCTAGCATGTTAGTTGCTTAGAAAAGAGTTTTCTTGTTTGAAATGGAATGGGTAACAATGTTCTTCTGAGCATTGTTCACTATGTTGTATTGATACATGTTTGTTTCTAAAAAGGTTTGGGGAAGTAACTTTAAACATGTTTTAATTTTACATATTTAGTAAAATTTAATACAGTAATGTTTTGTGAATCATTGTGAATATGGAAAATACAAAGAATATTCTTGTATCAATATATGGAAGGAATCCCAAATGTTTTACAAGTGTATACAATACACATAGTACTATAGAAATGTAGCAAAGAAAAAGCAGGCTGGAAACAAGGATACTTTGGTCAAGGACACGAGGACAAATGCCTACTTTTACAAAAAGGGTCCATGGGATCTCTAATAATCTCCCAGGGCAGATAGGACGGGAAAGATCTGTACAACAGTAAACAGTATAATACCAGATATATCTGCCCCTGCAAGATGAATGGCTAAACTGATCTCACTGTGATGTGAACCTATGGTTGCAGGGAGTCTAGGTGTTTAAAAGTAACCTGCAAGGGAAAAAGGGGTTTGTCCTGTGGACTCTTTGAAACTGCTTTATGACAACGAAAGAAGCTCTGAAAATTTTTTTACATTGAAAATAGCAGAAGTGTCAAAGCTGGTTTTTCTTTGTTTTGTGAGAAACCTCAGATATAGAATTGGAGTTTTCCTTCACTGGGAGGAAAAAGGTATGTTTAAAATCTGAGCTTAAACAAGGCAGGTGTAGCTGGTCGAGGTAAACCCAAACATAGGCTCTCCATTAGGGCTTACACTGAACAGCTATCACATGGTAAAGCTACAATTGCCTTGTTTGTGGCAAGCGTGAAATCCTGACAGTGTTGACTTTGGTGTTGGTTGGGTTTCACCCTAACATTTTAGTACAGGTTAAACATGCACTACTACTTCTTCTTCGTGGTATGAAAGCTTTCTGATCCTATAATGGAAGGGGGTGGGAATGGTGAACTTTTAACAAAATACTTTTTTTCCCCTGCTGCATAATTTTCAGGTATTGGAGTTAATAGTTTAAACAATCTGAATAAATATTGAGAGGGGAAGTATACTAAGTAGGTGAAGTCTGCATAAACCTGCTATTACCGTTCTTCCAGAAAGATACTGTGGATGACTGGAAACAGAGTCGAAAAGCCCTACTTAGAAGAGGCCTGTTCTTTTTTCTTTGCTAGATTTTTATATCAACAGAAGCAAAGGGAATAAAAAGGGGGACAAATCCATTTCTTCTCCTTTACAAGATATCCTCCAAATCTAAAGCATAGACCATATAGTCACCGTCATCACAACTGTGCATAATCCTCTATTGAATCACAGCAATGTAACTTTTTAGATGATATCTGTATTCTATCTTAAGTCCCAAAAGTGAATGTTCCAAAAACAGCTACAGGGTATCTTCTCTTATAGACAACTTGTTTACTAAATACTATCTGCAAAATTAATATTACTTATTAGTGACTACCAGGAATGCTCTATGGTAAGGTAACTGACAGCTGGCTACAACTGCAGTTTCTTTGTCGGTAGCCTTGGCAGTTGGAACTGCCTGAGATTTGACTTGATTGATCTCCTTCTTTACAGTGCTGCAGTGGAGATATAAGTACTGTCATCAGAGCATTCATTTGCTTGCTTGTTTGCAGCATGGTTGAGAGAAGGTGGGTAGGAAATAAGTTCTGAGAGATGTCTTGGAACAACTCCATAACTTCCTACCAGTGGCTACAGCAAAGCCAATCTTTAAAATGTAACAGAGGCTTCATGTGGGTTATTGCATCTTTCCTTAGAGTTTTTGCTTGAAAGTCTATCCTGAAAGCCATATTAAGGTGTCTTTATAAAACTTCATCCCATTAATTGTTAATGGCCCCATCCCCTTCTGCTACCTCCTTGGGTATTTATCTTTCATAGAGCTGATGCTGGTTGCCTTTCTACTATAAGGGTTAAGCTTTGTTAAACATTTATTTTTAATATTTTTTCCTTAAAATAGTTAGAAAAAAATTTAGCCTCCCTACACTCACTCTTTAAAAAAAGAAAACAAAACACAAAAAACGTGGCCATATAAACGCAGCAGAATGATTATTGTTCTGTATGCAAGTGAGAATATTCTCCCTGTACATTGCTGTGAAATACTTAATCGTGATGGAAAAGTGGCGGCTCACTGACCAAACAATTGTTACAAGGAATCAACAGGTGGTAGTTTGTAATGTAATTTTGCCCTATGGATGGGTTGTCAACCCACTGCTATTTACAGTTTTAATCAGTGACCCGGAATATATCACTACTGATAAAAAGTTCATACATGATACAGAAGTAAATAAGGAGGATGACAAGTCACTGCTACAGAGTGATGTGACTCAGACATGTTTTTAATAGAGTCAAATGAAAGAGCTTTACCTAGAATAGTGGTTCCCAAACTGGGGTTTGTGAATCCCTGGGGGTTTGTGAAATGTTAAAGGGGGTTCTTGGGAAAAAATTCCCTAAAAGCAGACAGAGCTGTCCGTAGGTACCCCGGGCAGCACAGAGCCAGCAGCCTGTAGACTTCCAAGAGCTAAGCAGATCAAAGCAAGCATATCTATCACCGTGAAGAGATTTAAACTTCAAGACTCCTTATAAGAAATGGAAAGGGAGGTGGATATTTTTTGCTGTTTTTAAAAATAAATAGGCAGCTAGTATTGTTTTTTAAATTATTATGAAGAACAAGTTTAGGCTTTGTTGTAACGTGTGTTGTTTGCCTGGACTGCTCAAGACCTGAATGCTTGTGTAGGAGGAACTCTTTGAGTTGGCTTCTTAAATACCTTCATGTTGTTTCACATCTGATACTCCTTGATGAAACATAGGAGCCTTGTCTTATAACAGGCTTATTCAGAGTGATACAAGTTATGAAAGTGAGATCTTGGAAGTGTTGCCGTTTTCATAATGTAATTAAAATACTGCAATAATAAATGTGTAATCATGTCATAAAACAAATTTTATATTTCCAAGATCACTGCTTTTATAATTTATACTCAAAGGAGAAAATCCCTGGAAATATTCATTTTTAGGAGGGGGTTCACGAGACTTGACATTTTAGTGAAAGGGGTTCACAGGTTGTTAAAGTTTGGGAACCACTGACCTATAGGAATAGAATAAACAACGAGGAGTCCTTGTGGCACCTTAGAGACTAACAAATATATTTGGACATAAGCTTTCGTGGGCTATAACCCACTTCATCAGATGCATGGAGTGAAAAATACAGTAGGCAGGTATAAATATACAGCACATGAAAAGATGGGAGTTGCCTTACTAAGTCGGGGGGGGGGGGTGGGGGGTCAGTGCTAACGAGGCCAATTCAATCAGGGTGGATGTGGCCCATTCCCAACAGTTGATAAGAAGGGGTGAATATCAGAGGGAAAATTACTTTTGGTTGTACACCTATAGGATCTCTATCAAGCATTCTTAAAACTACAATACTCACCTGGGGAAGTGAAGAACCAGATTGACAGAGCCAGAAGGGTACCCAGAAGTCACCTACTACAGGACAGGCCCAACAAAGAAAGTAACAGAACGCCACTAGCCATCACCTACAGCCCCCCAACTAAAACCTCTCCAGCGCATCATCAAGGATCTACAACCTATCATGGATGACAATCCCTTACCTGAAAGCAAATCCCCCCAACCTGAAGCAAATATTCACCAACAACTACACACCACACAACAGAAACACTAACCCAGGAACCAATCCCTGCAACAAACGTTGTTGCCAACTCTGTCCACATATCTATTCAAGGGACATCATCATAGGACCCAACCACATCAGCCACACAATCAAGGGCTCGTTCACCTGCACATCTACCACTGTGATATATGCTATCATGTACCAGCAATGCCCCTCTGCCATGTACATTGGCCAAACTGGACAGTCTATATGCAAAAGAATAAATGGACACAAATCATACATCAAGAATTGTAACATTCAAAAACCAGTAGGAAACCACTTCAATCTCCTTGGACACTCAATAACAGACTTAAAAGTGGCCAGACTTAAAAGTTCAACAAAAAAACCCTTCAAAAACAGACTTCAACAAGAAACTGCAGAACTGGAATTAATTTGCAAACTTGACACCATCAAATTAGGCCTGAATAAAGACGGAGTGGCTGGGTCACTACAAAAAGTAACTTTTCCCCTCTGTTGATACTCACACCTTCTTGTCAACTGTTGGGAATGGGCCACATCCACCCTGATTGAATTGGGCTTGTTAGCACTGACCCCCCCACTTGGTAAGGCAACTCCCATCTTTTCATGTGCTGTATATTTATACCTGCCTACTGTATTTTTCACACCATGCATCTGATGAAGTGGGTTATAGCTCACGAAAGCTTATGACCAAATAAATGTTAGTCTCCAAGGTGCCAACAAGGACTCCTCATTGTTTTTGCTGACACAGACTAACACGGCTATCCCTCTGAAACCTATAGGAAGAGAGAACATAGTATTTACAAGATAGGGAACTGTATTCTCAAAAACACTGGCTCAGTTAAGGATATAGGAGCCACTGTACAAAAACCAAACATGAGCTTCCAGTGTGATACTCTGACAGGATAAACAGACTGCTGTAGACAACATGACTAATACCACTTTCTGGACTATAGTGTCTATGCTTCAAAAATTATGATAATTTGGAGCAGGCTTAGAAGAGCAACAAGACTAAATTCTTGTCCAGGAAACACAATACAAGAGGCTACAGCAGCACAATCAGTTTATTGAATACAAAGTTAAGAGGGAGCTTGAGTGCAGTTTTTATGTACCCATACAGGGAGAAGATGTTAGATAGGCCTTTAGCACATGAAATCTAATGGCTGGAAAATTAAGTCATGCAAATTCAAACTGAAAACAGCATAAGTAGGCATTTTTCTTATATTTGTGTATATTTTATATTATAATTGGCAAGGTATGTGGTAAATTTGAGAGTTTTAAAAATCAAAATGGGATGTCTATTCAATCACAAGTTGGGCAAAAGGCAGGAATTCCTGAATTAAGTGCTATGGTTTGGGATGCAGGTCAGAATAGATAACTAATGGTCCTTTCTACCATCAGGAGGAGAAGAAAAGCAAAACCCCCCCCCCCCACAATTGAGCTGTTCCATAAAGTGTTAAATTGAGCAATGGGCATCTACTTCTGATTAACCATTTACTTATTTAAGGCACTTGACATCTTGGTAATTATTTACTTCAGAGACTGAAGCTTTTAACAAGTTTATTGCCTCCAGTGCATGTAGATTCTGGTTTATCATGTTACTTATGAGTGCTAGAATTATGAAACATTCACATAACTATACAAATCAAGAGGAGTGTAACTATAACATGTCTACCAGCTCATAGAGCTATGAGTCATCCTAGCAAACTTCTTGGGTCTGATTATCTAGTTAAATATTTTTTCCTCCTGAACTGTTGTGGCACTACCAGAGAGCTCTAGAGAAGACAAAGGTGTTTAGAGCAGGGATATCTATGTTCTGTATGCACTGACAAGGTCTGAGCATAACAAGCTATTTAAAATTCAGTGAGAGGTCAGAGATGACTTGGACATTCCAAAGTCATTAATAGCCAACCAGCACAACAAACCAGCTACAGGGAATATGTGCTGTGGAAGAAGTTTGTGTCTTGCACTACACCTGTCTTTCCTTAGCAGATCCATAGTTAGCACGCAAAGAGTATTTTGTAAGTGGTTCTTACATTCTCTTAATTTAATTGAAACAGCTGTAATTTGATCTTTTCACCCAGAAGCTAAGAACAAACAATTCTTAAATCAACATTGAAGTGGGAGAAATTATATAACACCAAACATACATAGAATTCTACACTCCGAATGTGAAAATGCAGAATTAAAATTTGACATGCCAAGCCACCATTGGCATAAGATTTGGTGATTATACCCCACCCACCCTCTGACAGAAGAAGATTTAGCTAGCAATACGTAGTTTTTAGAATTTGAGTCAGAGGCAACAAAACTGTCCAACGAAACATCCAGTGTTGGAATCTCAGGGGTCTGTTTGAACCTCCTTTGCCAAAAGGGGATTTTTTCCCTTCAGCTGTCCTACACGTGTAGGGTTTCTTGCATAGTCTGTTGAAATCCCCAAAAGTAAAATGCAACAAAGCAATAGTTATAAGCCTGTATCCGAGTCACTACTGCCTAAAATGGCAGTATAGAGAAGTCTGTACAAACAGGCTGTTCAACTGATTTTCTGATACTATGGAGTCAACAAGGTGGTTTAACTTAGACACGTCAAGCTGGTTAGGTACCTAGCTGAATCAGATACACTTCAGAAAACTGCAGAGGAAGATCTAGGGTAGGCAGGGTCTATTTCATGCTGACGTGTATTCTGAACCACTGCAATTTTGGCCCATAGCCACACTAGCACAGTTCTGAGCCATTTAAATTGAAATGCCCTCTGCATCTCTCTTCCACATGTCTGCTCAGCTCCCAGAATCTACTGCATCTGAGATGTTTTGAAGTACCCTAGTAATTTGTTCTATTCCCATACACATTGCCACCAAGACAGTTCAGAGAGAGGTATTTTAACATACAGGTAAGCTACTTTGAGTACATGTGTAGTGACATGGCATTTTACAGCCATGCCAGGATTAAGTGGTTTTTAGGATAACAGAAGAGAATTTAAGAGTTAAAGTGGTGTTAGGCTCAGGTCAGGTGTACCCAAATTCAGAGTTAAATGTATTGATGTATGAGATGAGTAGCTGCAGCAGCAGAGATGCCAAGACATCTGCAGAAATTGTCCCTTAAAACCAGAGTGCTGTGGATCACTTAACTGTTAGAACTATATGTGCTCTCTGGATAGAGCACTACAATCTCCACATCTTTCAGGCTATTATTACATAAAGCAGCAAGTGGATATTGAGTTATTTTTTACTGTATATTAAATTCTTTGGGTCAGGAAATGGAAAAATCTGAATTCTGAAGAGTTGTTTTGTCATTAGTATTCTCCACTGAGGATTAATCTTTCCACTATCCTAGACCTAGTTTTCCTACAGGAGAGGGGACCTCGGGGAAAGTCATGGCTGGACTCCTGAAAGAGCACTCTGACAATCATCCCCACTGTTCTAGTCTCTGAAGAGAGAGAAATTTAGTTACCCGAAGTCTTGACCTCTGAAAAGAAGCATTGAAGTTAGGGTTACAAAAAACAAGCTTTGCAGTTAGCACAGAGTTTAGAACAATATGGTAGGAAGGTAGGAAAGTAAGTGCAGTTGCTTAGGTGTTTACTAGTACAGACAACCCATCCCTACATTAGACTTGTGCTTCAGTACAGTATTCAGGAAAGAAAACCCACACATCAGTGCAATTCTGTTAACTTTATTGCTTTTAAGCAATAAGTGAGTGTACTTATTTACAATTTAGAGTGCTTTATTTCAAGTGTTCCTTTCATTTAATATTTTATATAGTGTACTCCAACTCTTTACAGTGTTACTTCTTACCCTTTAACTGTGCATAGTAGCTTAGAAAGATTTATACAAGAAAAAAAAAAAGAAGCTACTTATGGACTCATTTTAAAGATTAAGAGACATGCAACCTCAGTATGTTTGTGTTCTTCCCCCAGCATTTGTAATAATCAGATTTCCCCCTTGCATTTGCAATAGTCAGATTATCTTCTTTTGTAGAGAGACCTCTTTGATCCACACCCTAAAAGAAAAGAGAAACATTGAGAGATTTACTTTTTAACATATGCACTTTCCCTTCACTGATGCTTGTTGTAAAGTCTTCCTTTAAAATAGGCAACTAGCAAGTGAGCTATACTATTGCAGGAAGTAAACTAGGAGTTTGAGACATACTAAAGTCCTACCAGCTCTGCAGACCTAGGTTCTGCAGCACAGATCCTGGATTGTATAGCACTAGTACAGACAATTAGAAATTGATTATTTAAAAGATGGTTTGTTGAACCAGTTAGTATAAAATTCCTTGCATTATTGGTTTGATATTAAGTTCTCTTATTTTGTTCCTTAATTTTGGTGCAGGACTATCAGGAATACATAAATGCATTGCAGAAACTGAAGGTGGCAGGCTGGAAACATGGGCCATTTTTGGCATTTGCAGGGAAATACAGGAGGCAGTTTGGAATATGCAAGCTGACTGAATGCTCCTACTAAAAAGATCAGGAGTGAAATGTCATCACTGTGCACATTTTAAGTCATAGTTAGGCTTTGGGACCACAATGATTGTGAGTAGTCGGGCACTTGCACCTCTGAGCTACTGTTTCAGACTGCAGACAGATTCAAACACTCCATTGGTTTATACTGTTCATGTCAGGAGGGTTTATTGTGGAAAACCAGTTTCAGGTGGGAGAGTTTTTTCCTTCATGGTATTCCCTACACATGAACAGTCTTCTTCCTCCATTAGGTCAAGCAACTATGCTCTCCCTCACCAAATGTCCCATAGGAGAGCCTCACCTCTTTGAGCTAGCTTCCAATAACCATGGACCTCTACTCTTAACTCACAATGCTTTCATAAAGTCACATTAGACCATATTAAATAGTATAAGACTAAAGACCTTGGAATTAAGACATTGTTCAAATCACTTGAGTTTGTTACATCTCTATTTTGTCTTTTAACAATAAAAGTCCCTGCTCCAGAGCTTACAGTGCATTAAAAAACAAACTATCGTGCCATTAGTGTGATATGAAATGCCAACCATTGTTTTTTAAAATACAAATTTGGAAGCCTGTAAAGTTTAAGGACGGAAAGTTGCTTTGTAGTAGAGTGACGGGGTCAAAAAGTTCTTTTATGACCAAGGAGTTTGTGTAAAGGAGTATCTAAAAAGGTACTCATGTTTTGAATGTAGATAATCCAAGAAGGGAGAGGGGGAAGGAAAAAAAAACCACACCAAACACGACAGTAAACTTAAGAGTTACTGCTAGAACATATCTAGTGTTTATGGCATGTAATAGTATGCTAACCTTTGTGTGCACTGGGTTTAGGCATTTCCCATACTTCAATGTCTTCTGCCTCACATCTTGTGTCTCTACGTTTGTAAGGGGGTTTTCCTATCCTTTTTCTTTTTGGTTTATCCAAAAGCAGATTACCTGAATGACCAAATAAAAGTAGCATTATTACTTTTTCAAGCAATTCAGAATATTTAGCTTTCACTTAAATACTACAAACTTAAGTGAGAGCCTGTCTTAATAACTTTTACTCTCTTTCCTGAAGCAAGGATGCTTTCTCTTCCCCACACACTCTTCTGCCACTCTATACAATTAGTGTGGATCAACAGCTATAGCCAACGTTTTCTAAAAGCAGTATCTGCATAGGCGCTAACATGAGGTTTAGCTGTAGAATTCACTTGTCAAGAGAGTAATGAACTGCTGCTGAGGGTGCACAGAAGAGTTATGTCCCTAGCTAGGACAGGGTTAGAGTATCTTAACTATGTAGCAATACATTGTCCTAGTAAAGACTGCATTGATACAAGGCATCATTTCTTGCCACATTAAGATATACTGCTGTAGCTTTAAAATAAAAGTTTTGTCCACCACAACTCTCTAGATATGCAGACTCCCTCCCCTGCAGGGCAGCCAGATTTATAGATTATCTGAGCCACATCATGGAGTAGCAAGACCACAACCAACATGTATTTCCTTCAAAGCAATAGTTAAATATCCCACCAAAATGGCAAAGTATTCTGCTGAAAACAGTTACTTTGAAGATTTAAGAGAAGAGGATCTGAGGTGTGACAAGAAATCAGCTGTACCTTGTTCTTTGCTTTTGGTTGGGGATGATAGGCTACCACATATCAAGCTGGCAAACTTGGGTTTAGCACCACTTCTAATCCAGTACTCATCAGCTGTCAGCCCCATGTTTTCCTTTAGTAACCTTACTAATTAAAACATAGTAAGACATTGGAATAATATCAATAAGCATCTACTGTAAGCAATATTACCATACTGACTTGTTACCGCTGACCTACAATACAGAGGCAAAATGTGTAGTCCACTGAGGCCAATATTTGAAGATTTTTTTTTTTAATCTAATATTTATATGGATACCAATCACTGGTAGCTGGGCCCCAGTTTATAGTTTTTTTAATCTTGTTCATTAGACTCAATATGCATGTTTATCATATTGTACCTTTGTGTATTACCAAATTTGATAGATATTGTGAAAGGGCTGCAAAAGCTCACATGGAACCAATTACTGCTTGATTATACTAGTATATCATGGCAATTTATGGCAGTGCTTTTGAAGAAAGCAAGAGCAGAATTACTGTAATTAATAGACTGATCACTAGCTAGTTACAGTCACAGGAACTCATTTATCTGAAGTTGACTTTGCTTGTCTTTGTTTCTAGCTAAAGGAACTATTTTCTCCCAGGCCAAGAGGAGTTTAGCAAAACTTTAAACTAAATTATGATTTTAAAAGTGTGCTAGAACTGTTTAGTTGTCTTCAACAAGTTAGATTAAAAGGAAGCAGTAGTTTATCTGAAGTTTCAATATTTTGGTTCTCCTGCAGAGGTTCTTCTAGTTTTAAGCAAGCTAAGCAACTGCTGAGGGCAGAAAACTCGGCCCAGCCACTCCTCTGTCATAACGGAGGGGGTGGCTGGGCCAAACCTGAGTTGCATTATAAACCCATGTGCCAAGTTACACCACCACTCACTCAAATCTGGCCTAGCCATTCTCCACCCCTCAACTGTAGTCATCACAGAGGAAGAGTTGGGCCAAGTTTGAGGGGCAGCACACTGACTTCAGTGGCCTCTACTCCCCTACTATAGATACAGGAAACATGTTTATATCAGCTAGTGTCATCAGTTTATAAGAAAGTTCCCCCACTGTAGCTAAGCCCATTTGTAACATGGAGGTATGGTATGGTAGCCAGTGTTTACACAAATTTAAGAGATTATATTTCCAAGATGCCATTTGACAGTGGGAAACAAGAGTGTCTTTCAATAAATTTAACTTGTTAAATAAATGAACAAGTGTATTATCCAAGTCAAAAAGATTAAATGAGGATCAATCCACAGTGTAATTTGTTTACTAGCTGACATCACTTGAAGCTCAACCTTGGGTAAACAAAAAACCAAAAAAAAAACAAAACAAAAAAACAAATTCTACTCTGTCTACTAATATTAAAGACTTCAAATTTAGCCTTAGCCAAAAGTTTGCTGGCTATTGCACAAGGCAAAAATAGAACATAAGAGTGGTCATACTGGGTCAGACCAAAAGGTCCATCTGACCCAGTATCCTGTATTCTGACAGTAGCCAATGCCAAGGCCCAGAGGGAATGAACAGAACAGGTAATCATCAAATGATCCATCCCCTGTCACCCATTCCCAGATTCTAGCAAACAGAGGCTAGGGCAGTGGTGAGCAACCTGCGGCCCACAGGCTGCACATGGGCCATCAGGGCCCATCTGCACATGGCCCTGCAGGCCACCAGACTGTGTTTAAATTTGCATGGCTGCCCACAGCTCCCATTGGCCGGGAACGGCAAACAGTGGCCACTGGGAGCTGCGGGAGGCCATGCAAATGTAAACAAACTGTCTGGCAGCCCACCAGTGGATTACCCTGATGGGCCGTGTGCAGCCTGCCAACTGCAGGTTGCCCACCACTGCGCTTGGGACACCATCCCTGCCCATCCTGGCAAATGCCCATTTATGGGCATATCCTCCATGAACTCATCTAGTTCTTTTTGAACCCTGTTATAGTCTTGGCCTTCAGAACATCATCCTCTGGCAAAGAGTTCCACAGACTGACTGTGCGTTGTGTGAAAAAATACTTTTTTGTTGTAGGTTCACTATACTTCTTTAACTAAAGACCAGAAGTGCTACAATTCTCTAAGAGTCACTTAGGAAAGCTACAGCATTTTCTCTTTCTTAGCCTTCACAGTTTTAGGGAATACAGCTAGCACTTAGATTTAGAGAGTTAACACATGCTGCAAAGTATTCCGAATTATGATCCCACAGCACTTTTATCCCAGTCATATTAACTCACCTCTTGAAGACTTCTGTGAAGTTCTCTTATGGTCAGATCCCTCTTGTTTTGCTGTAAGCCTCTTTTTTCCATAGTCCCCATAATCACTGTACACAACCTCATCCTGTTCCTTCTCACTTGACTTATAAGCCAGACCAGTGCGTTCACAGAACCCACTCTTTGTTCTTATTTTCTCCCGAGCAGGCCAGCTAATCAAGTGAGCTGGTATAGCATTTTTAGGTGGTTTCCAAAGCACCCTCTGGCCAATCGGTCTGTAGAAACTGCCTTTACCAGAAGTCAAGTGTCCATATGGAGTGGCTTCTTGAAAGAAATATTTAACTTCATCCAGATCATCATCATCTTCATCCTCGTTGTCACCCTCTTCCTCTGCCACAAAGTATTCTTCAGAGTCTTCAGCCTCTGACAGAGACAAACTCTTAGCAGCTTTTTTCTTTAGGGAGTAGATTTTCTTCTGACCAGAAGATCTAGGGAGGACCCCAATCTTTCTACCTCTGCTGGCCATCTTTTTAATCTTCACTTTTGAACAGTTTTTGAAGTTCTGGCTATTGACAACATTGGTCTGCTCCCTTCCTACCACTTCATCTTCATTAAGGGAGCCACCACTTCTAATTTTCTCTTTCTCTGAGCCCTCTGTACTTTTTTGGAAAGCATACATGCTCTTCTGAAGCACATAATCAGGGACAAAATAAGACACTGGTACATCATCAGCCGATGATCCTTCATCTTTAGAAGACATTTCATCAGAAGACAGACTGAGTACACTTTGACGTTTCCTTTGTGGCAAACACATATTATAGTTGTAGTTAGCGTCCATGTCATCCACGCAAGCTAGCCAGCTGTTAGAAGGAACATACTTCTCCATGGATTCTTCACACCATAAGCTTTTATCCGTTATCTGACTTACGTTGGTTGGACTGTGGCTCTGATTTAGCTTTTTCTGCAGTGGACTTGAGTCATGTGTTATTTCCGTACTGGATGGAAATAATCCTGCTTGCTGATCAAGGTTGGACTCCTCTTCAGAAGTTTTTGAAGCAGCAGATCTTTTCAAACTAGATTTTTTAAACAATGTGTCCTGCCTTGCCACTAGCTGATCATTACGAACAGTTCTGGCTAGCTCAGCAATTTGCATTGCCCTGGCTTCACCTAGAGGAGATTTTGCCCTTTGGCTTGCATTTCCCAGCTTTTCTGCATCTAGTTTTACTTCATTATTTTGGACCTCTTTTTCCTGCCCATCTTCACCACTCTGCTTCAAAGAAAGAGCAGTTTTTCGTTCATCTGAATAAGAAGCGCATGACACCAATTCCTCCCCTTCACGAGGGCTATATATTACCCCTTCACAAGCGCTAACAGAAAACAAGTCACGTTGCACGATATTCTCTGGGACTGGTTTACCACTTGCCACATCATACAGAGGAATAGTTTCCTTAAAGGACTTCCATAGCTGAATTGCAGGCGAGCCATTTCCATACTCTATTCGGACCTCTTCTTTCTCAAAAGCATAGCTTCCTGAAGGAATGTTTCTATACTGTGAAGAGCTGGAAGACCCTTTATTTTGAAAGTCTCTTTCTGGCACAAGAGAAGATCCAGATGAATCTTGTTTCACTGAAGTACTTTCAGTTTCTGTACCCATACCAGAAGAAACACAACCTATATTTCCTGCTTCACAGCCTTTCGTTTCTGTACGGAGATCCTGATGCTTTTTTGGTTTGTTTTCAGGCTGTCTGGGATCAGTCTGTGTTTCTTTGGTCACTGTTCTTTTCCCAGGGCCACTATAATGTCTAAACCTTGTTGCATGATAAAACAGAGGAGAGGGTGGGGGAACATTAAAATAAGGTCTTCTGTTAACTCTTGTGTGCATGGGATGTTGTGGAACAAGATATCCCGGGTACTCATGTAGTGCAACAGAATAAAATGGAAAATATGGATTTCCACTTCTGAAACCTAGAGATATTGAAAAGGGAAAGGAGAGAGATATGCATTTGTCTATATAAACAGCACTATCTTCTGAAATAAAAACTGAAAGTCATCAGAATCCATTAGGTACATAGGAACTGCCATGCTAGCTCAGACCAGTGGGCTATCTAGTTAAATATCCCACCTCCAACATTGTCTAGTACCAAATACTTAAGAGGAGAGTGCAAGAACTCCATAGGTTGGCAATTACAGGGTAATATGCCTATAGGTTACATTTCTTCCTAATGCCTGAAGCATGAGATTTAATTTGCCATCCAAACTGCTGGAGCTTTTATCTACTAAGTTATTGTCTATTAGAATGCCTTTTAAAGAACAGCTCTAACTAGTGTTAGAAATTCAATTAATATATGCATTGGCAAGCACTTATGGGCAATAGTATGTACTCTTAAGGTGTGTTATGAGCATTTTAATAAGATCTAGTGAACATCAGATGAAGTTTCTACTTGAAACTATGCAGTCTCAAAGAGTCCTGTGCCATCTTATAGACTAACAGACGTATTGGAGCATAAGCTTTCGTGGGTGAATATTTATGCTTATGCTCCAATACGTCTGTTAGTCTATAAGGTGCCACAGGACTCTGTCGCTATTTACAGATCCAGACTAACACGGCTACCCCTCTGATACTATGCAGTCTCATATTAGCCAAGACTAATCAGAAAGCCATCAATACCAATAAAAAAAGCTATTGAAAGCCTATTCTGGAGTCAGATTTATACTTGCATATTGCTAGAAACAAGATTGAAATAACTAAATGCACAAGGCAAGTAAAGCTAAGCTTCAGGCATAACGTTCTCAACTCTCCCTTTGCCCTGCTATTACAGTACACGGGATATTTAAAAAAATCCCACTCAATTTTTAGAAACCTCCATATAGTTCCCCCCCATCGCTCATTGCCTTAAGGCAATGGGAGTTTGAATTGTACAGCAAAATCCTCCAATGAAGCATTTGCAGTTTCTCTTGAACCCAAAGTTGTTCCAGCAGCAACCCCACCACAGTAGTCCCTGCGCCATTAGGGAGAATGTGCATTATGATGTCATACTTCTGATACGTCGTCAAAGCAGTAGTTTAGTTTTTAGCTAAAAATCTTAGTAGACACTCCCAGACAATGCTCAAGTGACATTTTCCTCCACTTAATATCCCTGACAATGCAGGCTTTGGCATGGAACCTTTTAACAGGCACCACAGTGAGAGAAGCGTCCCAAACATGAAACTGGAAGTTGACTGACAGTTTCTATTTCAGCTCTGCCACACTCTTCCTGTAGGACCTCGGGCAAGTCAGTCTGTTTAGCAATGCCCATTCTCCACAAACTGTAAATATGAACAGGCACTTACTACACAAGGGTACTCATTCCATATCTGTTAAGGTATCAAAACCAGCACTATCTTACAGTTCAGCACTGAGTTATGTCAAGGTTTCTGCCTTGCCTGAAGTTAGCCAAACTGATTTTACTCAACATTCCTCATAGGCAAAGGATATAGTAGTGATCCCCTTTATACATGTGCTTTCCTATTGTTGCCAGTTGCTGAAACTGCCTGCTTCTGTTTACCAAACTCTTCCTAGAAACTTACTCTTCTTGTCCAGTTCGTTTGGTGTTGTCCCACCCATGAAACAGACATCAAACACCAGTTTACAATATAGCTGAACAAATAGACAAGGAGAGCACATTTTAAGAGAGATGCCTTCAGTTGATACACTAATTCTAGGCTCCATGATATTGGGGAAATACAAAAGTTACACAACAGATGAAAGGAGATTTAATATAAAGTTTGCATTTCTTTCACTCAGGTAGTAATTCAAAAAGCATGTTTTCCTCAGATGGCTCTATTTTGCCTTACCTGGGGCAGGTACACAGTATGGATTATATAGATGACTAAGGTACCATGGATTTGGGAAAGGTTGTTGTGCTGTTGGCTGCGCATAAAAAAAGGGTCTTGTGTGGTTTGTGGAATATGGTCCATTTTCTGAAGCTGGAGCAGTGTTCATTTTTTAAGCTGAAAGACAAAAAGTTATCAGGATTTGCCACTTTAAAACTACCAAGGGACATGACAGATCACTCTAAACAAGTCATAGTATTGCAGGGATGAACGGACTAAAAAGTGTCCAAGTTAAAAAAATAAAATATTCTCCCACACCCATGCAACTGACTCCATCTTGAAAATTTTCACTCCCTTTCATTTCTGACCCTATTAGGAGAGAAGATATGAAGTCCACGGTAATATCTAGAGATAGAAAAATCAGGTTTACTATCAAGCCAAGAAGTTTGGCACGCAGCTGTCATTTATCTCACTAGGCAGCCACATGACAAAAAGACAGTCTTTATGCACACCACTTATGAGCATATAACAAAAAAACAAAAACAAAAAACCCACCAACTTCATCCATTCTTCTCTAGATTCTGGGGTGTTTTTTTTTTTAAACCAAAACAAAACAACAGAATTTTCCTCTTTTCTAGATGAGCAGAGTTAAACCATTTTATAAACTATATACCACCAAGTCCCTCTGAAACAACCTGCACAAGAAGCACCTTGCTGTCCACAATTAACTTACAAAGCGGTAAAAGAGGAGTTAGAAAGTAAAACAGTTAGTACTAGCTGGTATGAAGTGAGGCAGACATTTTGATGAGCTAAAGACTTCATAAAAGTAAATGACAAAAGTTGAACGAACAACCTGTTACAGATTGGTACACAGCTCGCTCCTCAGGAAAAAGAAAAGCACTCAGGGCAGAGTCCTCTTTCCTTCAGATTCCATCTAGAACACAGTTTCAACACAGATTAACTAGCCACCATGAACCTACATGCTCCTCTTACTGCACCCACTCTTCTAGACCAGACACTCAAAAGGCCAGTTTGACCTTTGAAGAAAGCAAGCCCTACAAAGGTAAGCTATTCCTCCCCCATCAAAGTCCTCCCAAAACTAAGGTCCATGCTGCTGCTTGCAGCCCAGCAAGAGACTAGCCACGCCTTCACCTCACCTTGTTTATGGAACAGAACTACCACTTTCCACTCCCTTCACCACCTGCGGCTCATTTAATAGTGATCCAGGGACCTTTTCCATCAATCAATGGGAGTGGTAGCCAATGGAGGGAGCAGGAAGAGCGGCAAGTGTTCCAACCCCCAGGCAGAAGACTCCAGGTAACAGGTACCCCAATCCTGCAAACACGTCCATGCATTTTATTTTCAATCTGTATAAGAATTGTGACCTAACTGATGTAGATCGCAGGCAAAAACAAAATATGATCAGTCCTGAACTTAAAGTTGTAGTTCAAAACAGAATCTTTTTGTGAAAAAAATCCTCAGAAAGCATAAAAAAAGTTTGTCAGATTTTATTTATTGATTTTATTGGTCACTGTTAATACTAACAAAAGTAAGAGAGGAATGATTTTATATGTCAACACAGGAATTAGACAGCTGAAATTCACATCCCACCTGCTTAAGCAAGGAGGCGTCTGCTCCAACAAAATATACTTCAACTCTTGAAATGTATGAAAATTAATGATAGAAAAATGATTGGGATCCCAATCCAGCCATGGGTCTTTAAAAAATGTGGGGATTCTGTCACTTCATTGAGACAACTCAATGAATCACAGAGCACCTATCATTCTTGGCAGGGACAGTGAGAGGAAAAAGAGAAGAATGATGTGAGGATGGAGAGATTAACTCACATGGGAAGAGAGAGATGTGGATGAATTGGAATCTCTATGGCTATGGCTACACTACGCACCTTTTGGTGACACAGCTGTGCCGCTAAAAGGCACGCAGTGTATCCACTGTTTGTCAGCAGGAGAAAGAGCTCTCCTGCGAACAAAAAACTTCCACCCCCAAAGAGCAGCAGTAGCTTTTGTCGACAGGAGAGCTCTCCTGCCGACAAAGCGCTGTTCACGCCGGCCCTTTTCGCCAGCAAAACTTTTATTGTTCGTGGGGAGGGGGGGTTTCCACACCTGTCGTTCAGGTTCCAATGTAGACAAAGCCTATATCTAAGTAGGGAACTTTCTCCCTATTTTTTTCACTTGTCTTCTCACGCTATGGTGGTCAGCTGTTTCCCCTATTGAGGCCCAAGTCACTAAATGAGCTCTGTATGGGCAGGAGCTATGATTTCACTCTGCTCACACCTCCCCATTGGATTACTCTCTCCCTTAGTTGCAGTGTTTCCAGCTGTTTTGATCACAAGTCTCAGGATATTTTTTAAGCCCCAACTCCTGGAGTCATGTGATCATGCAAGCCTCTCAGCTTCCATTTCCTTTTCCAAAGTAAATTAATTGCTGGCTCTCCTATGTGTGGAAAGGAAAGCTGGAAAATGCGAAGCCTGAAGGCGCAAACCCCAGAGGGCAGACACAGAGCACCGAACATTTATTACTTTGAAAAATCGGATGGTTTTAAAGCCCAGCTCATGATCTTTTCATCCTTGGGCCATCACTGTAGGTGTCTTTCCTCTTCTCTCCGGACCACCCCAGTTATCACTCCCCTGCTCCCTCTGCAGGTTCCCGCCTTCCCTCTGCGCATCATGTGACCGCGCCAAACAAGCGAGGGGGGGGGGGGGTAGGAGCAGCGCGGAGGCGGCGCAGCCAGACGCCCAGGCAGGGCTGGAAGATGGGGAGCCCGGAGGCAGGCAAGCGGGAACCTCAGCGTCACGCGCTTGCTACAGGGCTGCAGTGAGCGCTGTGTGCCGGCAGGTGGCGCCCTCCGCTCTCCCCACCCGCCGGTTTGATTTGAGCGCAGGCGCACTCGTCCCTTCTCGTAACCTCCTCCCGCCCAGCAACCCCCGCAATGAACTGCCCGTATCTCCCTGCTTCTGCACAGTCTCCCAAAGCAGTCGGTTTCCGGAGGTCAGCAGCAGCGTCGGTCGCCTGGGTCCCAGCCCGTCGCGCATGAGAAACAGCGCCTGCGCCAAAGGGATGGGAGGAGGGAGTTCGATTGCGCATGTGCACGAGGAACGGAAGGGCGGGACAGGGGGAGCGCGGCTCGAGTTCCCTGCCGCCCACATCCGAGCGCGCGCATGATGGCGGGGGCGCGCGCCGCCGATCTTAACGGACGTTGAGGGAGGAGGTGAGAACGAACGCGCGCGCGACCGCCTCCGTCCGCAGCCCGGGTTTGTCCGGATCCTTCCCCTCGGGCGCTGAGGCTGAAGAGGAATCGGCGGCCGGAGGTTTGTCCGGGCAAATGGCGGGGAGGGGGACGCGGCGGCGGCTGCGTTTGTCCCCCTCCCCCCTACCACGGGAGGGAAGGAGAAAGGAGGCTGCGGACCTGCCGCCGCGCAGCACCACCCCCACCCCTCGGGCAGCGTCCGCTCCGCCGCGGCCTGTACAGTGCGAGCGGCTCCTGGGTGCCGGGGAGTAACCCGCGGGCTCTGCCCAGGGCCCTCCCTTCCCGGGCCCTCTGGCGATGCTCCCCGCGCCGCTGCCGTGTCGGCTCTGTGCGGCCTGTGGCTGGGTGCGGCCCCCGGGAGTCTCGGTGTGTCCCCGCCCGGCGCTGCGGCTGCGAGGGGCACCGGAACAGTCCGGCAATAACAGCAGCCAGTGGGGGGGCGGAGTGTGTGTCGGGCCTTCGTGTGTCTTCCTCTTCTCCTGCCGCCGCTGCGGCCAGAGAGGGGACCGGCCCCTCGGGGGATCCTCGCCATTCGCGGGCCAGGTGTAGGTTCACAAGGGACGGGCTACGCGCTGCCTGCGGAACCCCCCAGCGTCGCAATGGGCCGGGCGCAGCAGGGTGCCCTGCACTTGATGCCCATTGTCCGGAGGGGGCGGGGAGGATGTGAAGCTTTGATTTTAGATGTAAAGCTGGGATGGGAGCCTTTGAGGCGAAGGGCGCTTGGAGGTAATGGCGCTGCTTTCTTGTCCAAACGATCCTGGAGTAGGCATTACATCGAATGGCATCAATGCACAGTGCTGCTGCTTGCGGTGACTTCTAGCCTCCCTCAGTGCTCAAGTGTAGGTAGGATCATTTGAGGGATTACTAGTAGTTTTCAGCTTTAACTGGGCTTCTCTTGATTGCTGTTTAATATAACATACTGCTTCCTTTTCTGATGTGGCTACACAGTTTAAACATACAATATGCCCAGCACAAGATGTAGAATAGTTTTGATGTTTTCCATCATGTGCAAATTATTTCCCCATCTTAAACATTTGGCTTTTGAGTTTTCCCTTTAGCAGACAGAAAATGATTGGACACATGCACTAGCGGCTTTTGAAAAAATTGAAACTTGGTTATGATTTATAACAATATCTATTTTTCTAATTCTTATATTTTTATAAGGTGAGCTGCAAAGCCAAAAAAAAGTTGACTTTTTTTGCTGCTTTGTGATATAATGAAAGCCCAAAAGATTTATTTTTAAAATTTCCATTGGTCTCTTTACTTCAGAAATGTACTTGGGAAGACTCGATTGGAGAGCAAGTAGGGTTATTCCTATTCAAACTACGTTAAGGCTGAGAGGATATAAGGGTAAAGATCCTTACAAGAATGTTGTAGTTAAGCAGTTGGGAGATCATCATTAAAAGTCAGGAAATGTATACTGAACGTTAATTATCAAGAAACAGAAGCATTTGAAAATTCCATATTAAGTATTAAAATTACCTTATCTCTGCAAGTCAAATAACCCGATCTGGTCATAGAAGGCATGCTTATGGAGACACTTTAGTTCTTGTCTAATCATACTTGGATAATTGTTCGGTTCATGGACTCACAAGGCCCAATTTTGCAAGATGCTGAGTACTACCCTCAGTACCTAACAAGATTGGGCCACTAAACAAATAGCAAACTCCACTCTGCTAAGGTGAGTTTTTTAATTTGGGCTGTATGACCGTGAAGAAGGCCTGAGTTGGTGCAGTTGCTGTTAAATTATTTTAGCTCTTACAATCTGAGGTCATTTGTGGGGAGGGTAAGATACAGTTTTCCATCTTCTTACTTTTCCAGGACATCACTGAGGGCAAAGTTTAAGGTAATCTTAATGAATTTCTGTACTCAGATGTTTGGATTTCTTGTCTCATCACCATACTGTTTCAGACAGTTCCAGAAGTTAAGATATATGATGGAGGTTCTGGAATTGAAAACTTCATCTAGCCAAGAAGAGACTGGCTGTTAATATCCTAGAGCTCGAGGAAAGAGAAATTCATTCTCCCCATTAATGATGGGCTGCCAGATCTGAGTAAGGACATCTCTGACTCTGTGTTCAGCAGTCAGTGAAATAAGTCCCTAGGCAGGTTGGATCTTGCCATGGATAAGAATGCTAAGAAGATAAACTTTTGGAGGTAGAAAGTCTCCTCTTGATGTAATCTCTGTGGCCAGTCGCCAAGCTGTCAGTTTTCTCCTGTTTTCATGTTTGTGAAGATATATTTTCTCTAGTAAACCTCCTCCAGGAGGAGAAGAAAAAGACAGTGAAGAAACTGGCAACTGCTGTGTAATGTCCAAGTATGTCTTAAGAGTGGTGTGTATAATATTTCAGATACTCTGGCTCATATGACGTCTCAAAGTCCACTATTAGGTCTTTGGAACTCCATGTCCTCCTCCTTCAGTATCAGAATCTACCTAGTGTCTTCAGGTTTCAGGACTCAGTTCTACAAGAACTGATGCCATGGCAGCATCAGAACTGGCAGAGGAAAACGTCTAAGGCATGGAACTGCTTCATCAACCACCTATTTATTTTCAGTGGCAAGGCTGCATATTTGACATGTTGCCCAAGAGTCCAGAGCTAGTTCTAACTTCTGCTTCTCCCTATGTTCCACTGTTTGTCATGGAGATCCCTTGGCATGGTTGATTAATTTAAATGATCAATTTTAATCTTATTTAGCATTTGTATTTTTCAGGTATTTTCCTTGAGAGGTTCATTCTTATTGGTTGGTATAACTATATTAAAGCATGTTGATTTGCAACTAAATATAGCTTTTTATACCAAATTTGGTGGTACTTTGTGTACTAGGAGGATACAGTATCTATACAGGCTTATTTAAGCAGTTATGTAGCTCAACATTTATTCACATAACTCTTAAATTTTGTTAGAAGATGGCAAATGACATACTTATTTACTAGATTTTTTTTGCTTATTTGTGAGCTGTATTTGAATGAAAATTGGAATTCTATTAAAAATGGAAAACTGAAATTTATTTTAATTATCTCATAAGAACGGCCGTACCGGGCCAGACCAAAGGTCCATCTAGCCCAGTATCCTGTCTACCGACAGTGGCCAATGCCAGGTGCCCCAGAGGGAGTGAACCTAACAGGTAATGATCAAGTGATCTGTTTCCTGCCATCCATCTCCACCCCCTGACAAACAGAGGCTAGGGACACCATTCCTTACCCATCCTGGCTAATAGTCCTTAATGGACTTAACCACCATGAATTTATCCAGTTCTCTTTTAAACGCTGTTATAGTCCTAGCCTTCACAACCTCCTCAGGTTATGTGCTGGATAATAAGAAAAACTAAGCTGATCAAAACATATTTTGCTTTTAAAACTGATTTATTAAGCAGAAGAGGAGGTATTCATTGTAGTTAGTAAATTGACTGTTCCTGGTCACCCTGGACCAGATTTTCAAAGGTGTCTAGGTGCCTAAAGATATGGATAAGTGCTTTTGAGAAATCTCATTAGATGCCTATGCGTATGTTTAAGGCACCTAGAATACCTTTAAAAATCTGGCTCTCCATGTTTTTCAAGTTATTAGAATTAGTAGATCTCATCCTCTCCCACCTAGTTTTTATTCATACATTAGAAGAGGGAAAACGAGCTTTCCTGCTCTTTCAACTCCCAATCTATTACTCAACTTTAACTGAACTTGTCCAAACAAAGAAAATATTTTCTCTGCACCTGCTACCTAAACTGAAACCAAAAGTAATAAATTCAAATATTTTTCTGTTCAACACAGCACTTGGTCCATTATAAAGATTGAAAATAACAGACACTTACTGCCATCCATAACAGTGTGACGTGTTTATATAACTTGAGTTGATCACCAAAAGTTAAATATCTTCCCCTGGTTCTGGATATAATTAAAAAAGCAGCACCCTTTAACTCATTAAAGTTTGAGAGGTCATTGATGCAACATGTCTTTATTAAAATCTTTTAAATTAAATTAGGGCTTAACATAGAATCATAGAATCATAGAATCATAGAATCTCAGGGTTGGAAGGGACCTCAGGAGGTCATCTAGTCCAACCCCCTGCTCAAAGCAGGACCAAACCCAACTAAATCAGCCCAGCCAGGGCTTTGTCAAGCCTGACCTTAAAAACCTCTAAGGAAGGAGATTCCACTACCTCCCTAGGTAACCCATTCCAGTTCTTCACCACCCTACTAGTGAAAAAGTTTTTCCTAATGTCCAACCTAAACCTCCCCCTCTGCAACTTGAGACCATTAACATAGGTTGTCATAACTTCAAAGTCATACAGTTTTTAAAAGAAAAATGTATTAGATTTTTTTAAATTGAAAAGTCACTTATTTTTAATACATCCTGTCACTTGGTTGGTTTTGTTGCAGCTTGATGTGGTTCTGCTGTGGATCAATGGATAACTGAGATAATTCTGCTTGAATATGCTATCCAGTCCACTCCAGCCTCTCAACTCTTCCCCACCAGTGCCTCTTTAGGTATTCCTGTCATGAGACCAGAGACGCAGACCAGCAAAAGACTCCTCATTAAAGGAGTTGGGCCATTCAGGTGTCGCAGTTGGACATAGGGGATAATCTTATTCATTGTCCTTCTACTGAAAGATTTTTTTGTCCCATTGTCTCTCCAAAATCAGAGCAGCTTTTTCAGAAAGGTCAAGTTCCACATATTGTAATACTAGCTTCCATCATCCATACCCATTTCCCGTTCAAACTTAAGATATCTATTTCTACATAGCTATTGGAAAAAATTATGGAAAATACTTTTTTTCCTAGGGAATGTCCAGTATCAGTCTTTTTGATCTTAGTTACACCAAGCGTATCAGGTGTGGCTGCTTTACCTCTAAAGGCCTTCATGCATAGGGAGGCAGTGTAGCCTAGTGAATAGAGCACTGGATTGGAACTCGAGACCTCTGCCACTGGCTTTCTGGATGATCTTGAGCAGGGCGCTGCATCACTCTGTTCCTCAGTTTCCCCATCTGTAAAATAGGGATAATGATACTGTGCCAAGTTGAGAGCTACTATATTATTAGATGACTGGCCATGAGATGTTAATCAATAAACATGATGCTCATTCGTGTCCTGTCTTACGTAAAGCATCTTCTTTACATATGCTATCCTGGTTTTCCCATGGTCATGGGCACTTTCTTGAAATTCATGGACTCTTAATGAGTTGTCCTCCCGAAGAAGAATTCTAAGCTTGTGTGATCCCACCAGAGGATAGTGGGACTCCTGGCCTTTTCCACAAATAACATCTTATGCACATCTCAGAGTGAAACTGCCAGCACTGGCAGTAAAATTCAGTCCAGATGTGGACAACGTGAGGGCTGAGCACTTCAGAGATTCTCATGGCCCTCTGGAAGGAATTCCCACACAGTGTTGAAGGGAGTTAATTTCAGACTGACCATCTGCTCTAAACAGGGGAGCCTATCTCTGATCTGATATTTCATAGGTGGTTCACAGTCTTCATATACATTTTCTGCAACTGACCTCTAAAGTACCTTCAGATCACTTCTGACAGTGATCAAGGTTATGTTGTTTAAGTGTTGGATAGTTTTTCTCCCAGGTTCACCAGTCTGCCGATGTATCTTCTGCCACTGTATAGGTTTGCCTTTCAGTCATCAACCCTCAACTAGACCTTTCAGAAATCTTACTATTTGGCGCACAACCAGTTCTTTCATGGAACCTTAACTTAGTGATGTGAAAGTTAACAGACTTGACTTTTGAGTCCTTAAAAACATGATTTGTGCTGCCTGTTAAAGATATTTTAAATTAAAATATATTAGAATAGTGAGTTGTATTATTTTAATAGCTGGTTGTTTCTTTCACCACCGTCAGTGGGAATGGAAAAAGTTGTCATCTGTTCTCATTCAGACCTCTAACGGAGGTGGTACTGGAGTTTCTCACCTTAATCAGACTGTTCCATCTGTCGGTGTTCTCATCAAAACTTTATTTTTTAGCCAGGGTTATAACTAGGCTCTAGACACTAAATGTCAGTAGGGCTTTGAGTTATTTGGATAGAACTAAGGCCATGTCTACACTACAAAGTTAAGTCGACTTCATGTAAATTAGCATAGAGCCTCTGTCTTGCGTGGCCACCCTATGCTCATTTTGTCAGCGGAGTGCATCCTCACTAGCAGGACTTGCATCGACGCACGGAGCACTGCATTGTGGGTAGCTATCCTATAGTGCACGTAGCTGAGTGGAATTTTGGGTTGGGCTTGCAATGGCTTATGGGACCAAAACATTGGCACAGGTGGCTATGGGAACATGGCGTTAGCCTCCCATAATGTACTTTCTCCCTCCCTCCCTGAAATCAATGGCCTTTTTCATGCCTTTTTTTCATAAGCGTGGGTTACCTGCTCTGACGCCATAGCACGATAAGCATGGACCTCGATCAGCTGTACACTGTTGTTGTAAGCATTACAAACACCTTGCGCCTTATCCTGTAGTATTTACACAGCTGATACAGGAGGCACTGCACGGAACAATGTGATGCCACACAAGCAGCCCTGCTTGAAGACACAGCGCGGAGCAGTTCGCAGTTGCTGGCAACAGTCGTGCATCACCCTTGACATGGTTGAGCGCCATTTCTGGGCCCAGGAAACAAACACTGACTGGTCAGACCACATCGTTATGCAGCTATGGTATGACAAGCAGTGGCTGCAGAACTCTTGAATGTGTAAGGCCACTCTCCAGGAACTGTGTGAAGAGCTTTCCCCAGTCCTGAAACGCAGGAAGATTTTCAAAAGGATTAGGCTGTGCATTAAGACATACTATACATTAGCTACTGGGCTAGAAGTCTCATTACGATGATACAGCAGTAGGGTATATTGATTTGGTATAATATAAGCTGTGACTTAACATGAAACGCCTTTGCTTTTTAACCCTGCTTTGCTTTTACATCTGTTGGTGACTTTCACATTTAAGTTGACTAGAAACTTGAAAGTCTGTATCAAGTTAGCAGTTCATGTTAGTGTCTAGGAGTACAGGAAGTAGTTAGTACAGCAGTTCTTCTCTTACCCTTCTCTGTCTCCTGTCTCTCTCCCCACCCCAAACAAAAACATCACCACACCCTGCTCTGGTATTTGAGTGACACTTAAACTATAACAGACTTAGGTACATTCACAGAAATGCATGTTAATTCCAAAGTTAGTTTCTGTTGTGTTTTAAACTTTTAATGCTATAATCTAAAGGTATGGCTATGCTGCTTTCAGCAGCGTGTTGTATATGTACCTGTGTAGCTCCCCTCCTCGTCCATCCTCTCCCCGGTATGGTTGTAAATAGCAGTGAAGAGCATAAGGCATGATTTAGGTGAGTAAAGACATGCCTGAAGGGGGTGGGTATGTACCCTGTGTGTGTCTCTATTTCTCCAAGTCATATCTCCTCATAATAGCAGTATAGTGTCCTGCTGCTGGAGCCTCTTCCCCATAGCAGGGAAAGACTCGGGCAGCAANCCCCCCCCCCCCCCCCCCCCCCCCCCCCCCCCCCCCCCCCCCCCGCGCCGCCTTTCCTGGCAGCAGTGAAAGGCTCCAGCATTGGGGAACTGAGGAAATCTTTCCCTGCTGCCTACCCTTTACCAGAGCCTTTCACTGACATGTAACTGCTACCAGTGGTGTATAGTGTAAACATAGCCTCAATGTGTTACTTTTTCCAGTTATGTATCACTCATTATCAAGGTGTTACTTACAAGCAGGTACTTGAATAATTTTTCCAGCACCTAATAGCTCAAAGACTGCGTCTGCTTGCCAGAGTAAAAATCCTATGCCACCATGTCTCCTCCGGTTGTGTATTGTCTGTTGTGTGTGAAATTTAAATTGTAACACTTTTTTTTGACAATCCACTCTTTATGCAAAATAAATTACTGTGCTTTTCTTATACCTCCTTTTTCCTTTCTGGCTTCCTTCCACTTCTGTTTTCATATAAAAGTTCATATCAATCCAAGTAAAGATGCACTGTGCATGTTTACTCTTTCCTTTCTCTCCTCTCACCCCTTCTGTCTTTCCTATACTACAGTTTACCGTTTCCTTCTCATTTCTTGTAAAATGTTTGGAAAATGGAAAATTTCCAATATTTTCCCCTAGTTTTTGGTTGAAATATTTGTTTGAAGTCTTTGAAACTTTTTGTCTAGCTATATTTTTGTCTTTCACTGCTCCCCAAATCTTTGTTTCTTATTTTTGTCTTAACCCATCAACTTCTTATCTGTACATATGTTTCACTTGATCAACATGGGTAAATGTATTAAATCAGATTTTATATTTATATTGCTAGTTTTTTACTGTCTTTTTATTTTATAGTTTTACAGTGGATGTCTTATATGGCTTTCTTTAGTTTCCTAATTATAAGTAGACTCTGATAACTTTCTAAAATTTCAGGCTTAAATGCTCATATCTGAGAGAGACAAATCCAGAGCCTCACTAAAATTCTTACTGTGAAAATAATACAAACACAAAATTGAGGATTAGCAAATAGTTTGTGCTATATTTGCAGCCGACGCCACCTGTGTGTATATTGAACATCCAAACATCAAGAAAGCAGAAATGCTTCAACCAGGCTATTTTCCGTCAGGGTTTGCAGTTTCAAGTCAATGGGACTCATGCTCCTAAGTCCATTAGATATTTTTGAAAATCTCCCCCATGCCTAAACATGTGCTTGGGGACTTAAAATTTGGCTCCTGATTTTGGTGTATGTATACAAAGTTCATGACCTAGGTTACTGAAAATCTAAATTTTTACTCTTAATGCTGAAGCACCTCTTTTTGAAGTAATGAAGACTTTATGGTATCAAAAATCAGTAAAAATACAATTTTAGCCCCTGATGCACCATGCTTAACTTGACATCAGTAGAACTGTTCATATCATTAAGTGTCTGCAGCATCAGGACCTTAATTCTTCATATTTTGTTTGTACAAGTTTTGTAAGATTCAAATACAACTTACCAGTTGTGGCATTTTAAAAGCAAAACAAAAACCAACCCAGCCCTTATTATGTAGTCTACTAATATGTTTGAAGCACAAATTTTCAAGTTCTGCAAAGCCTCAACCTGGTTTAAAAGAATCCAGGGTTGAGCAGTTCAAGCCACTTATTGTTTCCAGTTTCCAAAACTCTGATTTTTAACACTAACAACTTGCTGAAGGCAATTTCTTACTGTTCACAAATAGTGATACCAACAATTGTCACTTGAGCAAGGTGGATTGATTTAAATCAAAGCAATTTAAATCACAAATTTTAATCATGATTTAAATGAGCAAGCTGAAAATCTGTTTAAACAAAGTAAGTGTTATCTGTAGTTAGTGAATTGAACCAGATTGTTTTTGGTCACCATGTCCTTCACGATTTTAAAGTAGTAGATCTCATCCTTTCACACCTAGTTCTAATTTATAAGCTGTAAGAGGAAAACAAGCTTTCTTGCTTTTTCATTCAAAGTTAAGAAACCAATTGGGAATTGAACTAGTCATTGAACTGAACTAGTTGAATAAATATTCACTCTGCATCTGCTGTCAAAAACTAGTTTAGCACTTCAACTAACTTTGGTTGCAGGGGATTAGTCAGTGACTTCCAGTTTAGTGGTTTGACTTTGTATAGCTTAGTTTTTTGTAATGACCATCACCATAGCATCTGAGCAGATGGCTATGTATACAAACTTTCTAAGCCCAGATCTGAAAATTATAGCACTTAATGTAGTGACAAAGCATCATCTTGGTATTGGAGATGCATATATTCAACCAGTGCTTTTCATTTTCAGTACAGGTCTGTCGCATCTTAGGAGCATTTAACATGTGCGATTTCAGCTTTATGTGGTCAGCAAAAACAAGAAAAAAACAAAAAAAAAGAAAAATAACAATTTAAATACTGTTTCTATAGGGCGGGCAATTCTGCCCGCCATTACACTCAATGTAATTTTGACTATACGCGGTTTTCGCTTTAGGCGCTGACCACAGAACGTAACCCCAGCATAAGATGAGACAGACCTGTATTCTACCTGAAAACTGTACACGTCTTCTACAATTTTAAGATTATAAGGAATTTGGAAGGCTGATACTAAGGGTATTTAGGTGACCTTAATGATACAATTACATTCTTTATGTGAAATGGAGTCTTAACTTAATATTTCCAGGCTCTTTAATATGAGAAGTTCTTGTGAATAATAGCATTCTTCTGACTTCTTAACTGAAGTGATTCTTCCAACCTTAATTTGAATTTTTTTGCCCTGAGATACCTTTAAGAAACTCTTTTGCCTTGAACCGCTCTTTAAAACTTTTTTCTTCATATAGTGAGACACTTCTTGAAATCTAGCAAGATAAGTCAAGTGTAATGTTAGGTGAAGCCATTTTGGAGATATGTAGTGACCCAAACAAAAATTAGAAAAAAATAAGAAAATATATTTTAACCCAATGTCCCAAGTTCCACTTGTCCTATAGTAGATTTTTTTTTCTGAAAAGATTAGATCTGGCATGCAAAATAGGTAGACAGGTGTGGTTTTGTTGAAGGTTGGGTGGGATATGGGAAATATGGCTAGTAATAATAGGAAGCTAGTTTCTTAATTCTGAAAAGTTAAAATATAAGTAAAATATTGATAAGTTATTTTGAAGCACGTAATGCAGACAAAAGAATTTTGTTAATGCTGGGATGGAATACAAATCCTAAATTTATAGATGGTAGCTATTACTATTACACCTATACCTCGATATAACGCAACCCGATATAACACAAATTTGGATGTAACGTGGTAAAGCAGTGCTCCGGGGGGGTGGGGCTGCACATTCCGGTGGATCAAAGCAAGTTCAATATAACGCGGTTTCACCTATAACGTGGTAAGATTTTTTTTTTGGCTCCCGAGGACAGCGTTATATCGAGGTAGAAGTGTACTATTAGCTGGAGTAAATAAAGGAGTTCCTACCATTAAAAAAAAAATTAAGAATGTAAGGTACTTCTGAGAGAGGAATCAGTCATAAATATGCAATATTGCCAAGTGAACCTTAACTTTGTCGTCCGACTTTGATTTTCACTTCAGCTGTAGAGGTGTATTGAGGTAAAATTTATTTTTTCTGTTCTATTTCATAGATCTAGGATCCTTAACTTGAAGAAAAATCATGTACAAACTATTCTGCCTTTCTCTCTTTATTTTTAACCTTTAGATATTTTTGCACTTGTTTCAGTATCTTTCTAGAAATGTGTGTGATGTTTAAAATTGTATTTCAAATAATGTGTACTCAAGGCAACCATTTTAGGCAGGAGAACTGTGAAAGAAGAAATTGTGCTTTTAAAAGGTACTAATTTGTGAACCAATTTTATTTTCTTGCTTGCAGCCACTGATCATGAGATGTTTCCACGAAATCTACCTCAGACCTCACTTTTGCTCATTAATGTGCTGCGCCATTTCAAATCTCAGCAGGAGCTCTGCAAACACTCTTGAAAAAGTCTCGAGAGAACAGATTGTGACACCAAATCAATGCGTGATGACCTAGTAGTAGGTTGAAGTCTGAAACATTCTTGATACAGCAGTCCAAGATAACGCTGCCTAATGTATCGATATAATTTCTAAAGGCTACAAACAGCTCCTGCAGTTTCTTCTTCTTGTTACACCAGAAACATTCATTTGACCTTTCTCCTGCAGAAAGATCCTTGCCTCTCTAATCTAGTCCTGGAAATATTAATGGAATACAGTCATGTCTACTCAGGATGAAAGGCAGATCAATACCGAATATGCTGTATCCTTTCTGGAGCAGTTAAAATTGTTCTATGAACAGCAATTGCTAACTGACATAGTGTTGATTGTTGAGGGCACTGAATTCCCCTGCCATAAGATGGTTCTTGCAACATGCAGTTCTTATTTCAGGTAAGTGTTCAAATCATGATTCATTCATTCAGGTAAAGACATATTGTACTGTTTTGTAAGCAATGCTAGACGTACATAGTTAAAAATGAATGTAGAGCCCAACAATTTAAAGATTTAGTGCTGGAAATCTGAAGTGAATAGTAGAGCTCTTAAATATTTCAAGTAATAGTAACATTGAAAGGTCAAAGTAGGGTTTTCTAGCATCTTATGACTTATTCCAGCCAAAGACACTGCATCGCCATCCAGCATTTGGAGAAAGGAAATTATTTTTTATGATCAACAGCCCCATTCTGGGGTTAGTTCAGGCTGTGTAATGCAGTTAATTTCCTGTCTTCAGTATGTGGAACAGCTTTTTCCAGATAAGCAAGACATTTAGTATATGTTGTCCTTTCTGTTGACATGGTTCTAAAAATAGGCTAAGGTGAGTAGGGATTCCCCACTGAGAGGAAACAGTCCCCATATCACCTCCCCCAACACGCTACTCGTTCTCTGTGCTCCTTGAACAAGTGTCTTCTGCTCCTTTTAAATGCAGGGATTTCTGAGGAAGCTTACAACTTCATGGTTTGGGCTGTATAATAAAAATAGGCATAGCAGAAGCCAGAACCTCTGCTTTGGGTTTCAAAGAGGGCCCCCACCAGGATGGAGGATTAAGCATTGTTTTAATCAGGGGTCTCAAACTCAAATGACCTCGAGGGCCACATGAGGACTAGTACATTGGGCCGAGGGCCGCCTTTACTGACCACCCCCCCCGCCGCCCTCGGCCCCGCCCCCACTCCACCCCTTCCATGAGGCCCCGCCCCTGCCCCGCCTCTTCCCACCCCTTCCCTGCCCACATTCCAACCCCTTCCCCGAAATCCCCACCCCAACTCTGCCCCCTCCCTGCCCCCAGGGGGCACAGGAGGGGTGTGGGGTGCGGTGGGGGCTCAGAGCAGGGGGTCGGGGTGCGGCAGGGGACTCAGCGCAGGGGGTCGGGGTGCAGCAGGGGGCTCAGGGTAAGGGGTTGGGGTGCAGGGTGCAGCAGGGGGCTCAGGGCAGGGTGTCGGGATGTGGGGTGTGGCGGGGGCTCAGGGCAGGGTGTCGGGATGTGGGGTGTGGCTGGGGCTCAGCGCAGGGGGTCGGGGTGCAGGAGGAGTGAGGGGGGCGGGCTCCGGCCCGACTCGCACCGGGGGCAGGGCAGGCTCCCTGCTTGCCTGCCTGCCTTGCCTGCCGCCGCGTCGTACCAGGAAGCAGCTGGAACCCGGGGGAGGAGGGGCGCAGGGGTGTGTGTGGCTGTTGCTTCAGGCACCGCCCCCAGCAGTTCCCATTGGCCGGGAATGGGGAACTGTGGCCAATGGGAGCTGCTGGGGGCGGTGCCTGAAGCAACAGCCACACACACCCCTGCGCCCCTCCTCCCCCGGGTTCCAGCTGCTTCCTGGTGCGGCAGGGCAAGCAAGCAGGGAGCCTGCCCTGCCCCCGGTGCTGGTCGGCCAGGTAAACGGGGGGGCCAGGAGGAGCTCACGGGCCGCGTGTTTGAGACCCCTGGTTTTAATCCTGAGATTCTTACTGTGCCAGTGCTATCCAGTTCTTTACTGTGGTGCTAGTGAACTTTTAAATCCACTAGGTCCTGTTGTGTTTACCCTCTTAAAAGGGGTTTCTCTTAGGTGCATTTGTTAGTTCTCATACTATCTTTGTGGATTTCTCCATACCAAGTTTTAGAAAGAACTAACCTATACTGGAGTTTTGGAGCAGGGCTGTCATGCACGTTGATGCTACTGAAACATTTTTCTGCCTGTCTGGCCCTGGAAGTGAAAGCCTTGTAACTAGAGTCTGGAACTGATTGATAAATTAGTAATGACCTTGGATCTTCTGTATCACTGGTTCCCAACCTGGGGTCACAAGCATCCTTCCTTTCTTTATAGCTAACTAGAATTGGGTTTCCCCAAACTTCTTTTCCTTTTGTAATATGGTTTCACAGTATGGAGAGTATTGAAAACCACTATTCTATACATTTGGCCCTTGAGGCAAAGATGGCAGTGATCTCTGAAGATGCGCTTCTGGAGTATTCTATAGCGTAGGGGTTCTCATAACAAAATTTTTGGTGGCCTTAACGTGCGGCCGCCAACTCTTGCTGGTGGCCGGTCTGACAAACCTCTCTGTCACTGCCTCCCATGGCCCTTCATGAGAGCCTGCCCTGGGGGTTGGGAACTCACCAGCTGCCTGCGGAGTACCAGGCTCCTCATGCCTGGCCAGTCGGGAACAGGGGAGCTGCCCAGGGGAATGCCTTGGCAACCGAATGCCGCAGCTGCCTCCACTGATGATCTGCCTCCTGTGCCACGCACACTGGCCCCACATGTCTCCAGAGGAGCTGCCCAGAGCCCCCAGGCAGCCCATTTCACTGCCCTTGGTAACAACTATTCAGGCACAACAGCTGGGCACTGCAGGGAGGACTGCTGCTTTGCTCCTTGCAGTCTCCGCCCATGCTTTGGAGGCTGTCGTGGCCACAACAAAATCTGCTGGTGACTGCTTTCCTCTCTTTGTGGGAGTCAGAGGCAGTCTTGGTGAGTTGTGAAGTGTTTGGCGCTCTCATACAGAGCCTGACATGATTTTATCTTCGCTTATATTTCCTAACAAAATGGGAATATCAGATCCCAAACTACTCTAAAGGCGTGTCTTCCACTTCTTCCCCAACCTCTATTGCTCAGCTAGCTGATTTATGAAGGGGGAAACGTGGTGTGGGAGGTTTTTTCTGTCCACTGGGACAAAGTACAGTGATATTTTTCTAAGTGATTAGAAAACAGACCCTAATCTTGAAATTAAGATTGTCTCGAATAAAACCACCTCTAGCCTGAAAAACAAGCTTCTTATCCACAGTGAAAATTACTGGTTGCAAGGGAAATGGCTTAAGGAGGCACAACAATCTTTTATCTATTTTATAAATATTTTTAAATGCAATATACCACCAATCTTGTCTTTCATATTTCTGCCTTTTTCCTGCATTGTCTATCTAGAAGTTGAACGGGTACAAACAAACTGTTTTACACATGCAGAATATAAGGTTTTTTGTTTTGTAACTTTTGATCTTTCCTTTCCCTGAGAGCTGTTCAGTCACATGCAGGATTCAAAAAGCTTAGTTACCTAAAAGGACTAAAGTTACTATCCAAAAATTGATGGGGAAGCCCTACTGCCCAGAATCAGCATATGAAAAATCTTTTTTTCTCTTTCTCATAGTGAAGTTGCTGGAAAAGGAAATTATAACAAGGTGCTGTCCTTGAAACTTGCTCATGGACTCAGTTTCTGGTTGTTTAGATACTTAAAGCCCTAGAATCTCTCTGGCTTCTGAAGATTGGGGGTTCAGTGGGGGGCTCATCACACCCCACCCATTGCCTCCTATTAGTGGAGGAGGAAAGGCAACTCTGTCACTCAAAAGTTTTTGATTTGATTTGATTTTTTGACTACTGTATTGGTAGTCCTAAATCAGTATATTTGAAAATGTAGGAAATATCCAACAATATTTAAATAAATTATATTCTATTATTGTTTAACAGTGTGATTAAGCACACGATTAATTTTTTTTTTAATCACTTGACAGCCCTACTAATAATGCTTCTGTCTGCTTTCAGATGGTATTTGTAACTGGCTCGAGAGTTCCAGCAATTCTAGAAATAACAAGCCATTAAATTTGGTCAGACACAAATTGTGGATGGCTAGTAAATCACAAGATGCCAGTGTTGGAAACTATGAAAGCACTCATAAAGTATTAGATTAGAATATGCAGTCAGACCTTTTTCTAAGATGTGCTTGGTTTGTATATTAGAATGGGAAGTTGGGCACTGGGTATGGAAGGGGTGTGACGTTTTGTGATGGTGTCACTCTTTCCCTATTTTTTTCTTCATGGCTTTCATTTTAAATAGTCTTAAATCAAATCTTTATAATGCAAAGGTAAGGTTGATCTAAATCAGGGGTCGACAACCTTTCAGAAGTGGTGTGCTGAGTCTTCATTTATTCAAGAACTCTTAAGTTCTTGTCTCATCAGCTGCCACTGCATACAATAACAAAGCATAGCACTTGTGGTGCTTACAACACTTGTCAGAATTAAATTAGGCAAGTAATGTAAGTAGTATGTATTATATATGTAAAGAAAGATAGAAAACCATCCTCTTTTGTGAGTGTATTTCACTTTTTAAAAACTTTAAAGCTGACCTTCCAGCCTTAGGAAGGGACTTGTGCAGGTATTGATTTCTGGGGGAAAAAACAGTGGCAGAAAAAATGTATGCCAGACTTCCAAATCTGAAGAGAGTTCACTGTGTTTAACAAATGGTAAATAAGCCATAAGACTTACATGGAAGGCAATTATACCCTTCTATCAACCCAAGCACCTCTCTGTGCCCCTGACCTAACGTAAGTTCTTATGTATCTTACATAAGATGCAACAGGTAGAGCCATATGAGTTTCTTTAAAAAACAAAATCAGAACCACATCTATTTTTCAGGAAGCATTTTCTGCATTTGTTTCTAGCAACTTCTGCTGGAGAACGCGTCTGTCCTTGTTGTAAGATGTAAAATATTTATCCATTTTTCTGGCCAAGTATGCAACCATTACATTACTTGCCTAATTTAATTCACGTCAGTCCCTGCTTATGGTTTAAAATGTACTCCTGGGGGAATTCTGCACTACTGCATATGTACATAATTAATGAGCCAGGCATATTTTTATTTTTTTGTGTGGAGAAAAAAAGCTTCTGCTGAAATGTTGCTGCAGTTCTGCCTTTTGCCCACCAGAGGGTGCTGTGGCGATAGAACACAGCAGCAGCTCCTGGCCACCTAGGAAAGAGAGAGAGCCTGCCTGCCTTCGCAGTGCCTGTCAGGCCAGGTCAGGACATGGGTTATGGAGAGAGCATGGGATGCTGGCGGGCGGGGGAGGTGTGTGTGTCAGTCAGGGGCTCATAAGGGCTAGTGGAGGAGGACAGACTGGGTCAGTGGCTGAATGGGAGTGGAGGCACGGGGGAGGGAGGTGCCAGGCCACATGGTGATGGGGGAGGGGGTGCAGAGCTACATAGGGACAGAGGGTGGCTGAGTGGGGGCACAGACGCATGGGGAGGGGATAAGAGCCACATAGGGACAGGGGAGTGGCTGGGTGGGGGCACAGAGACACATGGGAATGGGGGAGGGGGGATGCAGGGCCACATGGGGATGGAGGGAGTAGGTGTCTGACTGGGGATGGAGAGACACGTGGATGGGGGTGCAAGGACACATGGGGGTGCAGGAACACATGGGGACGGGCAGATGTGCCTGACTGAATGGGAGAAGCTAGGGGTTAGCCAGGGTTTGCAGGAGAAGCTCCCTAACAATCCCTCCCAGCCCCCTCCCAAAAAAACCTATTCCATACTTTTCCCACCGACACCCAACAACACTCCAAATTCACACCCAGGCTCCTTCCCAGCAATTTACTTCCTTCTCCCTCAGCTCCTCCCTTACCCCTTACTCCCTCAAGCCTTTGCACTGCTTCTGAGGGGTGGGGGAAATATGGTTCTGTATTGTAGTTTAAATGAATTATTACTCAGAGTTCTGTATTAATATGCCAATTTTTTGGGTGCAGAATTCCTCCAGGAGTAAAAATGGGATGGTAGCTTACATAAATATTGAGTAGTATATTTTCATGTATAGAGAACACTGAGGTTACTAATATAATTGGAAAAACTTCATTAAAACATTTATGTTAAATGCTGGGTAATCTAAGGTAAGTACTACATTAATGTAAATGGAAAATCACATTAGGAATTTTTAAAGTTTGAATGAAATGACAAGAAATTTTTAAGTGTCTTTCTCCTTTGTGGTTGGAGTGGCTAAATAACCAAAAGCAGTTACTTAAGATTACAGTATGTGTCCTTGTCAGTCTTAATGTAGTATTTTTCTCTTCAGGGCCATGTTCATGAGTGGGCTAAGTGAAAGTAAACAAACACATGTACATCTGAGGAATGTGGATGCAGCCACTTTACAAATTATAATTACTTATGCATACACGGGTAACTTGGCAATAAGTGACAGCACGGTAGAACAGCTTTATGAGACTGCTTGCTTCTTACAGGTAGGAACATCATGTATATTTTGAGTAAAAATGCATGATCACTGCTCAATCTCTGTACCAAAATATCTGGTTGTAATTTTTTCCTTAAATTTCAATTACATACCCATTTCTGTCTCCTTTTTTAAAAATTACTATCAAGTTTGTTCATATTAGTGTGGCCAGCCATTACCAGAATAATCCCACAGCCAACTTATTTTTATGGTTCCTGAAGGAGTGGAATTAAACACTTTACTTTTGTAAGAAGCTAAGTAAAATGCACAAACAGGTAGAGGGTCAAACAATTTGCATGTCAGGTAAACATGGCAATGTTTTAAAAAATCAAATTGTGTAGTCAAATTTCATGTATCTTTCTGGGTGGAATGACATGTTCTTGGCTCAAAAACCTGCTGTGACTAGCAGTGTCAGTGCAGTACTCTTCCTTTTTTGTATTTTTTGCATCTTGTTTATAGGTAAAGGAATAGGTCTTTGTCTACTGTACTTAAGTGGTCGGTTTTTTTTGCATTACAGGTAGAAGATGTGTTACAGCGATGTCGAGAATATTTAATTAAAAAAATAAATGCAGAGAACTGTGTGCGGTTATTAAGTTTTGCTGATCTCTTCAGCTGTGAAGAGTTAAAACAAAGTGCAAAGAGAATGGTAGAGCACAAGTTCACTGCTGTGTACCACCAAGATGCTTTCATGCAACTGTCACATGATCTACTGGTAGATATTTTAAGCAGTGACAACTTAAATGTGGAAAAAGAGGAGACAGTTCGTGAAGCTGCTATGTTATGGCTGGAATACAACACAGAATCACGATCACAGTATTTGTCCTCTGTTCTTAGCCAAATCAGAATTGATGCACTTTCAGAAGTAACACAGCGAGCCTGGTTTCAAGGATTACCACCTAATGATAAATCGGTGGTAGTGCAAGGATTATACAAATCTATGCCCAAATTTTTCAAACCAAGACTTGGTATGACTAAAGAGGAGATGATGATATTCATTGAAGCTGCTGCTGAAAACCCTGGTAGTCTTTACTCTTCTGTCTGTTACAGCCCCCAGGCAGAAAAAGTTTACAAGCTTTGCAATCCTCCTGCCGACTTGCATAAGGTTGGAACACTTGTAACTCCTGATAATGATATCTATATAGCAGGTGGGCAAGTTCCTCTGAAAAACACAAAAACCAATCACAGTAAAACTAGCAAACTTCAGGCTGCCTTCAGAACTGTGAATTGCTTTTACTGGTTTGATGCACAGCAAAACACTTGGTTTCCAAAGACTCCGATGCTGTTTGTTCGTATAAAGCCATCCTTGGTCTGCTGTGAAGGATACATCTATGCAATTGGAGGAGATAGCGTAGGTGGAGAACTCAACAGAAGAACTGTGGAAAGATATGATACTGAGAAAGATGAATGGACCATGGTAAGCCCATTGCCTTGTGCATGGCAGTGGAGTACAGCAGTAGCGGTTCATAACTGCATTTATGTAATGGCCCACAACTTGATGTACTGTTATTTTCCCAGGTCGGATGCTTGGATAGAAATGGCTATGAGACAAACTAGTAGATGCTTTGCTTCTGCTGCCGCTTTTGGTGACAAAATATTCTATATTGGAGGATTGCATATTGGCAGCAATTCTGGTATAAGACTCCCAACTAGCACTGTAGATGGGTCTTCCGTAACTGTGGAAGTCTATGATGTGAATAAAAATGAATGGAGGATGGCAGCTAATATCCCCGCCAAGCGGTATTCTGACCCTTGTGTTAGAGCTGTTGTAATCTCCAATTCTTTGTGCGTCTTCATACGAGAAACCCACATGAATGAGAGAGCCAAGTATGCCACCTACCAATATGATCTGGAGCTTGATCGGTGGTCTCTACGACAGCATATATCAGAACGTGTGCTCTGGGACTTAGGAAAAGACTTCCGATGCACTGTAGGAAAGCTGTATCCATCTTGCCTTGAAGAGTCCCCATGGAAACCTCCAACATATCTTTTTTCACCAGATGGAGCTGATGAGTTTGAGCTGGATGGGGAGATGGTTACCCTGCCACCCGTATAGCTCCCAAATTAGAGACTGCATACCTGCTTCTGGGCTCAGTTACCTTGAAGTAGAAACTTTAATGAAAGAACAGGGTGGAAATTGAAACATTAAACCTGTCTTTCATAATTGTATTTTTATGCCCTACTTAGCATTTGCAGTCATTCAGTGTGAATCAGTGACTTTTATAAGCAGATATGCTTCCATAATCTGAGATACTATCTGATAATTGAGAGAAACCTATATGTATATCATGAGCTTAAGCATCTGACTACTGTCTGAAGAATTAATTTCTAGTCCTATGAAGTCGTTCAGTTCAAGAAAAATCACAAAAGCAGTTATTGTTGCTAGGATGGTATGTCACAATTGTTCTGAAAATATCTTCCAGTTATATTTGAACTACTTCTGGATATTCTACTTTAGTGCTCGTTATATAATTTTCAGTGTGGCCTAAGTAATGGAATGTGCTGCACTTAACACCAATATCCGTATCGGTATAGTAACGCCATTTAAAAGAAAAATAAACAAATCCCATGGATCTACCTGTGGTAGGAAGGGTAGATCTTCCTTTGTATGGTAACATGCAGGGCAAAATGACTGCAGGTTCAGTCAATGTGTATTATTAAGTGCATGTATTCTATTTTCACTAACTTATACCTGTCTGTTTAGAATACAGGTCTTCCAAGCAGCTGGTGGTTTACCAGATGTGGACTTAAATTGCTGGGCTTGCAATAGGAATTGCCAGCCACTCATAGTGCGGGTCTGTGTGGAGCTTTAATCAATAAATGCCTCCACATTCTGTATTACAGTAACATTGGCTCATGTATAATACTTCCTGCTGCTGATGTATTTTTCCAATGTAAAACAAAGTTTTAGTGTGGATTAACCAGGTCTTTATTTTTTGTTAATTTAATAACAAGCATTACTGTAGTGTGATTGTGTATAGATATCCCTTAGCTATCAGGTTTTTTACTTTTTTGGGGGGGGAGCGAATTGTTCAGGAATATTCTGTACGCTCTGTGCAGGAGAGCAGATGACTAGTGCTGCTCTGGCATTAATCCCAGGAACCACTAGCAGTAGCGGGGCGCCGCCAATCTAACATGAACACAGGTGCTTCATGACAACCTTACTAGCATGTTCAGCTGCATCATGTTCTGGCACTGTATTTTGAATGACATTAATTTATTAAAAAAAGACTGAATCTAAATGAGTTTTGTTGTGCTTTGTGGTGGGAAAGAGTATAGCTATGAATTTCTCTACTTTCAGCAGTTGGCTTGGTGATAGGAAGTTAGCTTGTTTAAGGGCTGTTAAGATAAGTCATGAGACATGCATGTTTGAAAGCTGTACTTGTTCAGTGAAACTGGAAGCTCAGCTTGATGACATATTTGAGATTAGTAAATTCATGTCTACTTACACCAAATTACCATATAATGCTTATCAAATGTAAGAAGGAAAAGTTGTGTGGAACAATCTCCATAAAATGCGAAGTCAGAAGTCCCACTGTCAGGGGACGGACTCCTTCATCTTCATAAGTAGAATTAGAAATAAAGGTATAAATTTCAAGAAATAACATATGCATTCTAATAGCAACAGTTCCATTTTGGTTACATTGTCTGTGTACGTTTTTTGGTACAGTAGAGTAACTTGACTCTTCCAGCCATTCATGAAACAAGATATGCTTGTTAAAATTCAAATTCCAGCATCTGTGGTTACAACTATCATCTTGTGGTTCAAGATCATGCTATAGAACATATATATAAACCAGTTTCTATCCAGTATTAATGTTTGGCATTTGCACCTATATTAATATTTCAGATTGGGGGCTTAGCAATATTTACACTGTCCCTTTGATTTTCTTTTGCTGTTAGTTTCTTATTCCCCATGAACCAGATACTTCAAACTTAATGAGCAGCTTCCAAGTACCAAACCAGCATGGACTACAGGAAATTATATCTTGTTTGCAAAATATTATCATGTGGGAAAACATAACTATGAAGGTCTTGTCCTAAATACTGTGGCCAAATACATAACTACCATACCACTTACTATAGATAGAGGTGATGGTAGCAGCTCTGTAGTTCAGGTTGCACTGAGATTTTTACTTAAAGTAGGGATTTGAATAATCTTTCAGACTAAAAGTAATACCAAATTTGGCATATCTAAAATAATTTTCCAAATATTCGTATGGATTAAAAAGTTGCTACACTTAACAGTTATTCAAAATTTGATTTGCAATGTTCTCACCAATCTTTTTCCTCTCTAATGTTTGTGTTGGAGACATTTTTAACCCCCCAATTTTGGAACATACTAGTTGCCCCAAATTTGTTTGCCATCATTTGTCATAAATTTGGTCTAATAGAGGCTGAGGAAGAAAATTAATTTTGCTGGCTATTTCATTTGCCAGTACTGTCTTGACTGCAGTTGTGCTCTGCACACAGCTTGCTGAACCAGGGAGATAGGCCTCAGCAGACACTGAGGCTGACCTGGTGAACCATAGTAGTTCACAAGCTGGGGTCATTTGCAGTAAGTGTAGCTTCACTTATTCAGGGCCACTGCAGGGAAAGCAATGGCTTTCTAAATACTTAGGGTGGGTGCAGTGGGCCATACCCAAGTCGTCTGGCTTTCCCCAGCCTCACCACTCTGTCACCCTAAAGGGAAACACTAGTTTGATCAGTAAATATGAGCTTACTGACTTCACTCATGTTAACATTGTGTAAAAGGTACTCTACGAAAGATTCCTCCTCAGATGTCATTGCAGGATTTCCCAATACATCCAAAGCATACATTGATAACAGCTACAGTGCATCACCTTGTATTCAGAAAATACACATTTCTCCCTAATTTATCTGGCCTACATTTCAAGTCTCTGTCAGTGTCTCAACTCTTTGAACTCAGGATTTTAGCTGGTCCTTAAACAGTATATGGTAGCAATGTTGTTTTTTAAACCGTGCCTTAGTGATCTTTTAACTTTAGTTTCTTGATTGCCTTATTTAACATTTTACTAATACAAGAGTAACAGCCCTATTCAATGGGAAATCGATTGCCAAAACATTCTAACAAGGATTTTCTCTTGGCTGCTTTTCTGGTTAGTTGGTTTTGATAGTTGAAGTTTGTACTTGTGCAAACTTTCACTCAGGATACTGTTTTAATGCGGTTGAGTTGTGATTTTCCTTAAAGTAGGGGCTTATATAACACAGCAATGTGTTGGGAGGGCAGGATTGATTCTTCTCACAATGAGACTCCATACAAGTTACCTATCTTCACCCAAGGTAGGGAGAATGAGCTTTTTTTTAATATATGGTGATTTTGGATCATACATTAGACAACTTTTTTAGTCAAATAGCTTTTTGTTTTCATCCTATCTTTTAAGGAAGTCACAAAATGCTGATCTCAATAACCTACAACTTCTTGCAGTAATATCCAGCCCTTTTTCTAATGCAATACAACCAGGGTAGCTGTTGTGCTACAGAAGGGAATTTCTCAGTATGCCATCAAGCACTGGTGGCCAAGGTTTCCTGAAGAGCTTCTACATAATATTTAATGTTAACTTTGTAGTCTCATGGAAGAAACTTCTGATCTGGACTCTGACTGATGGATTAACTAATACTTTGGAAGCAAGTAAAACATAGGGCTCGTCTAAACATAAAAGGTGTACTGCTTTAATTAGCATGGATTCAGTTATACTGGTATAAAAGTGCTTATGTTGTACAGTTTATTCCTGCATGGGAAAGGGAATAAGCTATACTCCTACAAACATTCTTAAAAAAAAAAAAGGGGGGGGCTTATAAAAGCCCTAGTATGACCAGTTTAACTTTGTTTAAAAAAAAAAAAAAATCACTTTCCTTGCCAAAAGTTACACTGGTAAAACATAAGTGTAGAGCAGGCCTTAGTGTGATGGTGCCTAAATTGCTTCCCCTGCATAAGCCCTGCAACTGCTTCCAACTGCCCAGTTGCAACAGTTGTCTTCAGCTGCTCTGCTCGATGGGTTATTGGATGTAAACCCTTACATTTTCTCTTCCCAGCTGTCCTAAGAAATAGTGGTGATACCTGCACCCTTGGTAGCAAAAGTGTTGAGCCCTAATGGAAAAAGACTGGCTTGCCACACTTTGTTGGAGATTTTCAGAGGCCAGAGTGCCTCTCTCAGGACTGAATGACTGGTCTAGTCTCAGAAGAGAGCTGAGTGAGGTTCTGCAGAGATATGGAGAAAGGTAGGTCCTGTGGTTGGATCATAAGCAAAGGAGGAGACCCCTTGCATCTGTGAACCAACAGAGCTGTTGAATCTATGGTACCAGTCAAACTGACCCAGCTCTGTTTTTGTCATCAAGTAACAGCTGAGCAGGGACCCTGGGAGCTATAGGCGTCCTGTGCTCCCAGCTTTGGTACCAGGCATTGACACAGGGGCTGTAGAGCATGCAACCACATTCTGGCCAATGATTACTGACCGTTCATTGGTGTGACTACTGGGATGTTGAATGCTCCACTCCTGCAGGGTCTTTCCTTGAGAGGGTGCTAGGCATGAGGGTCCCCTGGCAGACTAAATGAGAGTACTTGTGCTGCTGTAGAGTGGTGGCCCAAGAGAAAAAAGGCTCCATTACTATCTCCTGTTAACAGTTGTGGCTATTCCTTCTCTACCATCTCCTGAATAAATCTCATTCAGAAGCCAAACTATTCTTAGCGAAGCCTGGAAAATGTATGTTTTTCTAGAATATGAAGCTGTGGCTCTATCTCAACTGGAGGAGGGGGCGGGGGAAAGTTGATGCAGTTCCAGTATGCTTATAGAGGAGGAAGCTGGCACGGAAACTGACATACAGCTGCTGTTGTGGGTGTGGTTAATCCATCAATCAAGACCCAGACACGATTCCTTTGTTATGAGAAGACACTTTTTTAAATTACAATTTTAAATAGTCGCAGAAGGGATGACTGGCTTTTTAAAGCTGCATTGCTCAGGGAAGAATAAATGTCCTTTAACTTCTGCAGTGTGGCTTCCTCTTTACCCATTACTAACGGGTAAGACCTCCCATTTATGGAACTCACCCACAGTCCAATGTTGGTGGAGGCTCCAGGACTAAGCCCTGCCCTTCATCTCAAGCCACATTGTTTTTTGCCTCCAGCAGTGGAATTAGTTGGTGGTTCGTTATCTCCCAACCACTTTGTTTTAGAACAAATTTTTTTTGTGCATTAGCTACTTCATTTCAGCTTCTCGCTTTTCTGAGGTGAAGACTGACCAATGTATTGAAGCTCTAATCTTCTGGCAGCTGTGGTACATCTCTTGGACAGGCTTCCTCTGCTGCTCACTGCAGCAGCAGAGCAGCCTCACAAGCACTGAGTCAACTTAAAGGTGGTATAGGCAGCTTTTCAGGACCCTCAGAGGGGAGCTATGCCCTGCTGCTGCAAGCTGTCCACCCAGGTTTTCAGTCAGACAGTTTGTAAGTCCTTGACCCCTGCCTGAAGCCATGACTCCACAGGGGAGGCTCAGCCAGGAGCATAAGCATGTCCAGGAAGAGGCGAAATCCCTCACAGCATGCTCAGGGGTCAGTCTTGCAAACCCCAGAGGCTCTGAGTCTCAGACAAGCAAGCATCCATCAGGTGGCAGTTCATATTGCCAATGAGTATGTAGGGTTTTTAACCCTTTCTCCTTTCAGTCTCTCTCCCCCCAGAGTGTTTTAGATCAGTGGTTCTCAACCAGGGGGCTACAAACAGGCTTCAGGGGGTCCCCTAAGCAGGGCCAGCGTTAGTCACAGGGGCCTAGGGCAGAAAGCTGAAGCCCCACCGTATGGGGCTGAAGTCCAGGGACCTGAGTCCTGCCACCCAGGGCTGATGCTGAAGCCTGAGCACTGTAGCTTTGCAGGGGTCACTGTGACATGAGGCCCCAGGCAATTGCCCTACTTCCTGCCCCCTATAGCTGGCCCTGGTTTTTATATGCAGAAAATCAGCTATTGTGTCACAGGTGGGCCATGGAATTTGTATAGCATGCTTGGGGGGGCTCAGAAAGAAAGGGTGAGAACCCCCGTTTTAGATTTTTCTCCTCAAAAGTTCAGCGCTCTATCTAGCTCGCTGCATGCTGGTTTTCAGCCCATAAACTCGTGTTCTGCCAGGGAAAGGGGCCTCCCTCTCTGCTCCTCTGAATAGGCTGGCTCCACACTAAAGGCTAAAGCATAAAGAGCACTTCAGTTACTCTGTGACCAGAACAAAGGCAGATGAGGACTCTATTCTCCATACAGCTGCACCATTGTGGGATTACAAGGAGGTAAGTGAGAAATTTCTTCTCATATTCAAATTACTCCCATTTTCTGTGTAAACCCCTGAGTGGTAATAAGCCTTCCCTAAAGTATTTCTAGGGATGCTAGCCAGCCTCAAGAAACAGGAAATCTCCTGGTACTATCCAGCAGTCTATTCCCCCCAATCAAACTATTTGTATTAGTACCTCCCCTTGGCTAAGGGATCCCCAGACCAGGCTGCACTCTCCCTCCTGTAAAAAGGCAGGGGGAGTACTGTGCACATACTTTGTTTTTATACATTAGGCTTTTGGTTAGTATCTTCATAAGTTTTAGTAACCCAAGACTGGTGCAGCTGCAGCTCCACCAGTGAGACAGTCATACCTTCAGAAAGGGGCTTCCTTCCAAAACATCCTATAGAATAGGGATGGGTAAACTACGGCCCAGGGCCCACATCCAGCCCTCGAGCTCCCACTGGGGAGTGTGGTTCAGGGCTTGCCCTGCTCCACATGTGCCGTGGCTCCACACGGCTCCCGGAAGCAGAGGCATGTCCCTGCTCCAGCTCCTAAGCGTGGGGGCAACCAGGGGGCTCTGCGCGTTGCCCCCGCCCCAAGGGCCGCCCCCGCAGCTCCCATTGGCCAGGAACCACGGCCAATGGGAGCTGCAGGGGCAGCGCCTGTGGATGGGGCAGCATGCAGAGCTGCCTGGCCACACCTCCGCGTAGGAGCCAGAGGGGGACATGCCTCTGCTTCTGGGAGCTGCTTGAGGTAAGAGCCCACACCCCCTCCCACACTCTGAACCCCTTGGTCCCAGCACAGAGCACCCTCCTGCACCCCCAGCTGGAGCCCCCGCACACCACAACCCGCTGCCCCAGCCCAGAACCACCTCCTGCACCCTGAACTCCTCATTTCTGGCCCCACCCCAGAGCCCGCAGCCCCAGCTGGAGCCCTCACCCCCTCTTGCACCCCAACCCCCAATTTTGTGAGCATTCATGGCCCACCATACAATTTCCATACCCAGATGTGGCCCTCGGGCCAAAAAGTTTGCCCACCCCTGCTATAGAATCATAAGTGTAGACGTGCCTCACATTTCAAAGCCTCAGTTCTAGCCATTCAGACCAAAAGTTTTTTCTGTGCTTAATAAAATGGCTCATGAACTTAGGGTATGTTCTTTACTTGAAATGAGATGTCAGTGGTTCTTTTATAGTCAAAACCTTGTGACTGCTGATAAGCAATGGCTCCTAGCAGTGGCAAGGAAGCTGTTACACCCATGCATAGCTATCAGTCATCCTAAACTGATACCCTGGGCATCCTAGTTTACAAGTGAGAAGCTGTTAAGGGAAACAGAAATTAGTAACTGAGAATGCAGAGGCCTCACCCCCCACTATAAAAGCCAGCATAATAGCAACTAATAGATTGCTAACACACAGGCTATTCAAGAAGTATTTATTTCCCTAGCAGAAGCAAAAATCGGGAGCAGATGTTTCCTAAGAAACAGAAATATTTTCTTCTACAAAATCTTCACTGTGACTGACAACATGAGCAGTTGTGTATGAGACAATTCCTGTACACAACTCTTCTCCCTTCTGATCTACCCTCTTTAGCCGGAGTCCTAAGAAATGGCTGTTAGTAGTCATAGTAAGGCTCAGGTTATCCATACCCATTCACAGACGACAAGCTAATCAGTGCTCTGGCATGAGTGGGTTTGTTTCTCTAAATTGGCCAGCCACAGAAACAGATTTATATCCACCAGTGTTCAAAATCAAGAACTGTTTGAACACAATACAGAGAACAAATTACCCAAGGGTCAAAGCAGGTATGGCTCTAGCCCCAATCTTACCCCTAAATTTCTTGTGATCTTTTGCAGCCTGAGGTTAAAATAACCTGTCACTTCCTACTCAAGATTCCTGTTTATGCATCTCAGCAATGCATTAGCTCTTTTGGCCATAGCATCACACTGGGCACTCACGTTCAGCTGATTATCCATCATGAATCCCCACATCTTTTTCAGAGTCACTGCTTCCCAGTATAGTCTCCCATCCTATACGTTTGGCCTACATTTCCCCCCCTAGATCTATACATTTACATTTAGCTGTATTAAAACACACATTGTTTGCACCTGAATTTACCAAGTGATTCAGTAACCTGTTCTCTTCATTATGTACCACTCCCCCAACTTGTGTCATCTGTAAACTTTATTACTGATGATTTTATGTTTCCTTGCAGCTCAGTGATAAAAATGCTAACTAGCATAGGACCCCCCTGGAAACACAGCCACTTGATGATGATTCTCCACTTAGGTTTTAACACGTAATTGTATCAGCCAGTTTTTAATCCATTTAATGTGAGCCATGTTAATTTTATATATGTGTAGTTTTTTAATCAAAATGTCCTGCAGTACTAAGTCAAACACTCTATAGAAGTCTAAGTATATTATGCCACCATCATTACCTTTATCAACCAAACTTGTATCTAAAAAAAAAAAAATCATTAGTTTGACAAGCTCTATTTTCCCAAACTCATGTTGATTTGCATTAATTATATTAGCCTCCAGTCCATTATCTGGCTCAGGATCAATGTCAGGCTGACAGACCTATAATTACCCAGGTCATCCCTTTTTAAAAACTGGCACAATATTAGCTTTCTTTCAGAGTGCTCCAAGACTTACTGAAAATCAACAGTAACAGTCCAATGAGCTCCTCAGCCAGCTCTTTTAAAACTCTTGGATGAAAGTTATACAGACCTGTGGATTTCAAATAATTTAACTTTAGTAGCTTCTGTTTAACAGCTGTAGGGATAGTTCTTAAAATAAAGAATTAAAGTTAGCTTAAGTTTGATTAAGGAAATAATATATTTGCTTTATAGTTTGTGGCTAGTAACCTGAATAAGGCCTTAATCATCCAATAAAGAAAGGCCACGAGAAGAACAAATCAAAAGACCAGAATGTAGTGAGGGAAGAATGTATGGTTCAAAAACTAATAAAACAGGAAGCTGCAATAACCAAGACAAAAAAGAACCCTTCTCACGAAGCAAGCCCAATTTTTTTCTCACATACCAGTGCTATCTGACAGTGAGGCCTGTGTGTAACCAATGGCAATAGAGGGGGGGGGAAGCTACTGGTAAGCAAGGAGAGGGAAGGAGATAAAGAAAAAAAGCCTTAGAGAAAATAAACTGCTTCAAACTGTGTTTTTGCTAAAGCTAGCAAGTGGGCTGACGGGTATAAAGAGAGCCAAGAAGCTGAAGGCTCTTTATTACATCCAGTCGAATCATGCGGGGGGAAACCAGTTTGAAAAGACTTTTCTCCCATCTGGTCCTCTTGAAAGTATGTACTGTAGATAGTTATGTTTTGTTATTGTATGGAATGTAGTAATGTTTATTAGCTAAAGCTTTGTGTTTAGAGCAACAGTATAGATAACATTTGGACTTACTTATAAAGGAATTTATGGTTACGTTAATGTTTGGTGTCCTGTATGATTAATATTCATAAATTCCAACAACATCCTCCAGAGACGATAGTGGAATGGAAAATGTGTTATCGCCGTATGATGAGACTATATCATCTGTTTCCCTCCCCCCGCCCCATATAGAACAAAAAAAATGAAAGCATCTGCATTATTGATAATTCTACCATTTCCATCTAGTAATGAAACCAATTCCATTATCAGGATTATTTTTGTTCCTAATATTAAAAAAAACTCATTGTCCTTAATGCTGGTGGTATTTGTCATTGTGTCCCTTCCTTCCCTTATCTATTTTCTACAATTCCTAACTTCTGATTTATATTCATTACTGTCAACTTCCCTTTTCGTCCATTTGTTAATAATTTATTTTTTACAGCTGCCTTCACTTCCTCTCTAAATAAGGTTTTTGGTGGTTGTTTTTTTAAACCTATTTGGCCTTCTTCCTTGATTGTGGCTTTCTGGTCATCCAGTAAGGCAGGGGTGGGCAAGCTACGGCCCACAGGCCGAATCCGGTCCGCGGGATTGCCAGTCCGAGAAGCGGCTGGTACCGGGGCCCCTGGGGGAGGAGGGGGTAGAGGGCTCTGTGCACTGCCCTCGCCTGTAGGCACCGCCCCCACAGTTCCCATTGGCCAGGAATGGGGAACTGCGGCCACTGGGAGCTTCGGGGGAGGTACCCACAGGCGAGGGCAGCGTGCGGAGCCCTTGCCCGGCCCACCTCCCCCCAGGGGGCGCACAGACGTGGTGCCTGCCGCTTCTGGGAGCAGCGCAGGGCCAGGGCAGGCAGGGAGCCTGCCCTGGCCCCGGTGTGTGCCGCTGCTACCTTGGAGCCGCTACAGGTAAGCAGCACCGGGCGGGAGCCCACACCCCAAACCCCTCCTGCACACCAACCCCCTGCCCTGAGCCCCCTGCCACACCCCGCACCCCTGTCCTGAGCCCCTTCCCGCACTCCGCACCCTCTTCTGCACCCCAACCTCCTTCCCTGAGCCCGCTCGTACACCCCGCACCCCTCTGTGCCAACCCCTTGCCCTGGGCCCCTTCCTGTACACCACACCGCACCCGAAGCCTCTTCCTCAGCCCTACATTCATGGCCCTGCATGCAATTTCCCCACCCAGATGTGGCCCTCGGGCCAAAAAGTTTGCCCACCCCTGTAGTAAGGTATTCTTAAACAACTCCCATTTATCGTTCACATTTTTTTGATTAAATTCTTCCCAGCTGACTTGGCTCACAATTGTTTTCAGGTTTGTAAACTGGGCCCTATTAAAGCACCAAGTATATATATATTACTGGTCTGGACTTTATTCTGCTTGAGCCTTATAAATGTGATCAACTCATGATGACTTGTACGAAATCTACCATTAATTTTTAGTTCTGTGATCAGTTCTTTTTATTGGTTCGGACAAGATCTAATAAAGAACTCCCCTATGTGGGCTGCAACACTTTGAGTTAGGAAATTATCTATAATATTTAGAAATTCCAAGGATGTTCTAGTAGTGGTACTATGAGACCTTCAGCATATATCACTCAACTTGAAGTGCCCTGTGATTTGGTAGGCTGTTGCCGATAACTGCATCTTGTCCTTGTCTGTTGTTGATGCATAAGCATTCAATTAATTTTTCCCTGGAGTTTTCAGGGACTCAAACAGGTAATGCCATTTGACAGTCTCACTTCCCCTCCCCTTTTGCACACTAGATTCTTCCTAAATAGGCCATAACTATTGATTTTAATATTCCAATCATGTGACTCATACCACCAGCTCAAATTTATGCTTAAATGAACAATTCCACTTCCTCTTTGTTACCTAGGCCCATAGTATTAGCATATAGACAATTCAGTACTTTCTTCTTAGTCATTGGGTTCTTTGATTACTGTTGTTCTCAACATCTTGAGGTTGTGCTGAGTGCTCATAGTGCAAGGTTGTGCTTCCTTTTTTTAACCTTCCCTTTTTGCTATCAGTTTAAGCCCTTCCTGACTACTTTAGCCTCCTTGAGGAGATTGGTCCCCCTTCTACTGAGGTGGAAATCCAAAGTACACAGCCCTCTCTCCCCTTAGAAGGTGAACCAGTTTGACAAAACCAAAACCCTCCATCTTACACCACTTACCCAGCCAGGAATTAACTTCCAGAATCTTCTGCTATCTGTCTTCCTTTGGTCGAGGATGTGATGCTATCTGATTAAAATATGACAATACAGATATGGTTGCAACCACTGTTATATATTTGCAACAAATCTTGAACAAAATGTGGCATGTAAGGTCTATGAAAAGGTTTTGATTTGCTGAATATAATTGTGCTATTTGTATGCCTATATCATTTTTGTATTTGAAGTTATGAATATTGGCTCTATACCTGGATTTCAAATGTTTGCTCCTGGGGTAACGTCCACAAGGTAGTTAGCCAGCACGTTTTGGAGGGACTATTCAAATTAAGTGGCTCATCAATAAACACTTAACTGACAATGGGAGACGCCCATCTACACTGAATGAACTGTCTTGCAAACATGCTGTTTGAGGTAAGGGTAATGGCTTCTACTGTGTCCAAACCTTCATGCATGGACTTGCCCATGTGACTTCAAACACTATCTTGTCACCTGTAATTTTCTACTAGCTGTGCTGAAGGCTTTGAAAAAAACTTACCTACCTCTCGTAAGTGTTCTTTGAGATGTGTTGCTCATGTCCATTCCAATTAGGTGCGCGCGTGCGCCACATGCACGATTGTCAGAAGGTTTTTCCCCTAGCGGTACCCGACAGGTCGGCTGTGGAGCCCCCTGGAGTAGCGCCTTTATGGTGGTGTATATAGGTTCTTGCCGACCCGCCGCCTGCTCAGTTCCTTCTTGCCGGAATACTCCGACAGAGGGGAGGCGGGCAGGATTTGGAATGGACATGAATAACATCTCAAAGAACAACATTTACGAGAGGTAGGTAACAGTTTTTTCTTCGAGTGCTTGCTCATGTCCATTCCAATTAGGTGACTCCCAAGCTGTATTCTTGGAGGAGGGGTGGGAGTTCATCTGGTCGCAGATTGCAGCACTGCCCTGCCAAACTGCATCATCTCTGGCCTGTTGCAAAATTGCGTAATGTGAGGTGATGGTATGGATAGAGGACCATGTGGCTGCCCTGCATATATCCTGAATGGGCACTTGAGCTAGAAAAGCGGCAGATGACGCTTGAGCTCTTGTAGAGTGCACCGTCAATGTTGGGGCTGGAATCTTGGCCAAGTCATAACAAGTCCTGATGCATGACGTGATCCAGGATGATATGCATTGGAAGGAGATGGGAAGCCCTTTCATCCTCTCTGTGACAGCGATGAAGAGATGTGGGGACTTCTGAAACGGCTTTGTGCGCTCGATATAGAAAGCCAGGGAGCATCTCACGGCCAAGGAATGAAGCATGTGATCTCTGTTATTGGCATGTGGCTTGGGGAAAAAAACCACACAGGTAAGAATGTCCTGATTTATATGGAATTGAGAGACTACCTTAGGGAGAAACGCAGGTGTGGGTGTAGTTGCACCTTGTCTTTATAAAAGACAGGGTAAAGGGGCTCAGATGTCAGTGCCCTGAGTTTGGAGACCCTTCTGGCTGAGGTGATGGCCACGAGGAAAGCTACCTTCCCAGATAGGTAGAGCAAGGAACATGTCGCCATGGGCTCAAAGGGTGGGCCCATAAGCCTGGCGAGAACTAGAGTGAGGTCCCAAGGAGGAAGAGACTGCCTCACCAGTGGATACAGTCTATCCAGCCCCTTGAGGAAGCAGCCTACCATCTGGTTTCCAAAGACTGACCTACCCTCCACCCCTGGGTGAAAATCAGAGCTGGCGGCCAAGTGAACCCTGATCGAAGAGGTTGCCAATCCCTGCTGTTTCAAGTCGAGCAGGTAGTCCAAAATAAACGGGATCGAGGCTTGTGGTGCAGGAGTACCCTTCTGCATAGACCAAATTGAGAACCGCTTCTACTTGGCGAGGTAAGTGGTTTGAGTAGAGGGCTTCCTGCTTCCAAGAAGGATCTCCTAAACTGAGTCGGAGCATTGACGTTCACACTGGTTTAACCATGGAGCTTCCACTCTCTGAGGTGGAGGGACTCCAGGTTGGGATGTCGTAACCTGCCGTGGTCTTGTGTGATAAGGTCCGGGAACAGGGGAAGGGCTATAGGTCTGTCTACTGATAGGTCCAACAGCATGATGAACCAGTGTTGGCGGGGCCACACTGCTGCTATGAGGATCAATGAGGCAGACTGAGGAGGATCCTGTGTACGAGAGGGAAGGGCAGAAATGCATAGAGCAGGTGATTCGCCCATGACAGGTGAAACGCATCCATGATGGAACTTGGGCTGTGGTTCAGGAAGGAGCAGAAGCGCTGACACTTCCTGTTGCTCCATGTTGTGAATAGGTCCAAGTAGGAAAGCCCAACCTCCGCAAGATGTCCAGGGTGATATCCGCTCTGAGGGACCATTTGTGCCTGTTGAATGAGTGGTTGAGCCGGTCTGCTAGCTTGTTCTGAGCTCCCGGCAGATATGACACCTCCAGGTGGATGGAATGGGCAATGCAGAAGTCCCACAGGTTGAGGGCTTCCCGGCACAGGGGAGAGGAGCGAGCACCACCCTGTTTGTTTATACAGAACATCGCTGTGGTGTTGTCCGTCAGTTCCGACACACATTTGCCTTGAAGGTGAGCTTGGAATGCCTGGTATGCCAGACGGACCGCCCTCAACTTTCTGGTGTTGATATGCAGCGATAGTTCTGCCTGGAACCACATGCCATGTGTCCTGATAGTGCCCAGGTGTGCTCCCCACCCGACTGCCAAGGCATGCATGACTAACTCGAGCGAGGGCTGCGGTTTGGCAAAGGGTACTCCCCGCAGACCTCCTGAGCCTGCAACCACCGACCGAGGGACTCTAGAACCTGAGGGGGGAGTGTGACTATTCTGTCCGGAGAGTCCCAACTGGGCTTGTACACCTGCGCCAGCCACATTTGTAGGGGACGGAGACGCAACCTGGCATGCTGGACCACATAAGTGCAGGCCACCATATGCCCCAGCAGTTTCATGCAGTTTCTGGCAGTGGTTGTGGGGAATCGGCAGAGGTTCTTGATAATGTCCCTGAGAACTTGGAAGTGGGCCTCGGGCAGGGACGCCCTGGCTTGCGTGGAGTCCAGGAGAGCCCCAATGAATTCTGTCCTCTGCGTTGGAGTCAGTGTGGCCTTGGGCACGTTCAGCATGAGGCCCAACCTGAGAAAGGTGCCATGAGTGAGGGCAGGTGCTCCTCCACTCGTGCTTGCGACCTGGCCTTGATGAGCCAGTCGTCCAGGTACGGGAAGACTTGGACCCGACCTTTGCAGAGGAAGGCTGCCACAACGGCCATGCATTTTGTGAATACCCAAGGGGCTGCTGAGAGCCTGAACACCATAAACTGGTAGTGCTGAGCGTTAACCACAAACCGGAGAAATCATCTTTGGGCTGGGATGATGGAGAGGTGGAAGTACGCGTCCTTCAAGTCGAGGGCGGCGTACCAGTCCCGCGGATCCAGGGAAGGAATGATGGAGGCCAGGGAGACCATGCAAAACTTCGCTTTCTTTATGAATATGTTGGTCTTGCAGATCTAGACTAGGTCTGAGCCTGCCCTCGGCCTTGGGGATGAGGAAGTATCGGGAGTAGAACCCTTTCCCCCTGAACTCCTGAGGAACCTCCTCTATCGGCCCAAGATCAAGGAGCAATTGCACCTCCTGTAAAAGGAGTTGCTCAGGAGAGGGGTCCCTGAAGAGGGACAGGGAAGGGGGATGGGAGGGAACAGAATTGGATAGAATATCCCACCTCTGCTGTGCTCAGTACCCAGTGATCTGAGGTAATCTGGGCCCAGGTACGGCAGAAGTGAGACAGACGGTTCACAAAGGGGGGAAGAAGGATCCGGGAGATGGACTGGTGCTCTGTCCTCGGGCGCACCTTCAAAAATTAGGCTTAGGGCCAGGAGGCTGTTTGGACAAACTGTGGCCCCGGTCAGAGGAGGATCTTGATCAGGGGTCTCAAACACGCGGCCCGCGGGGCTCTTGCGTGCGGCCCGCCGAGCTCCCCTCCCGCACCCCCCCCCCCCGCCCCCCCCCCACCCCCTGCCCCGAGCCCCCCGCCACATCCCGCACCCCCACCCCCCTCTCTTTTTCACATCTAGATGTGTATAAGAGACAGGTACCCAGTGATCTGAGGTCATCTGGGCCCAGGTACGGCAGAAGTGAGACAGACGGCTCACAAAGGGGGGAAGAAGGCTCCGGGAGATGGACTGGCGCTCAGTACTCGGGCGCACCTTCAAAAATTAGGCTTAGGGCCAGGGGGCTGTTTGGACAAACTGGGGCCCCGGTCAGAGGAGGATCTTGATCAGGGGTCTCAAACCCAAATGACCACGAGGTACACATGAGGACCAGTGCCTTGGCCCGAGGGCCGCATCACAGACACGCCCCTCGCTGCCTCTCGCCCCGCCCCCCCCCCACCCCCTGCCGCACCCCTCCCCCTCTTGCACCCCACACCCCAACTCCCTGTCCTGAGCCCCCGTTGCACCCTGCACCCCGCCCCCCTGCCGCACCCCCCACCCTCTTGCACCCCCCACACCAACTCCCTGTCCTGAGCCCCCGGTGCACCCTGCCCACCTCCTGCACCCCCTGGGGGCAGCGTTGGTTGGGGACTTCGGGAAGGGGTAGGAATGGGGCGGGGAAAGGGTGGGAAGAGGTGGGGCAGGGGCAGGGCCCAATGGAAGGGGTGGGGGGGGGGGAGGGGGCGGGGGTCGGGGGGGGGGGGGGGCGGGCCCAGAGGCAGCGAGGGGCGTGTCAGTGATGCGGCCCTCGGGTCAATGCACTGGTCCTCATGTGTCCCTCGTGGTCATTTGAGTTTGAGACCCCTGATCTTGATGGCCTCCTCGTGTTGTTCCTGTCCTGCCTTCTATTGAAGTCCTGCCTTGTGCTCCCTGAGTAGACACGCTGGGGAAGCTGGGGCTTGAAGGGCTTCCTCTGCGGAGCAGGGGTGTGGATTCCCAGGGACTTAAGGGTTGCCCTTCAGAATCCTTCAGACTGTGCAGCCATGAGTCTGTCTGCTCTGTAAAAAGACCAGCACAGTCGAAGGGGAGGTCCCGGATGGTATTCTGGACCTCCGCAGGAAGGCCCGACACCCGAAGCCATGAGCTTCTGTGCATAGTAATTGCAGTGGCCGTGGTTTGCATAGCCAAGTCCACCAAGTCCAGGGTCACTTTGAGGGAGGTCCAGGCCACCACCTTACCCTCCTCGAGTATCACGGTGAACTCCGAACAGGAGTCTGTGGGCAACAACTCCGGGAACTTGGACAGGGAGGCCCAGGAGTTGTAAGCGTACCAGCTAAGCACCGCATGCTGATCGGCGATGCGAAGCTGGAGCCGCCCGGTCGAATACTCCTTGCGATCGAAGAGGTCCAGCTTCTTGGTCTCCTGAGTGGGACCTGTCTGTCCTTGCTGCTCCTTGTGATTGGCAGCGTCCACCACCAATGTGCCCTGCTGGGGATGGGAGAAGAGGTGCTCATACCCCTTCTGTGAAACAAAATATTGGTGTTCTACCCCTCTAGCTGTTGGCGGGATAAAGGCTGGAGTCTGCCAGACCACCTTAGTTGTATTTACAATAGTCTTAATAAGAGGAAGGGCCACCCTAGAGGGCCCCTCAGGAGCCAGGATATCAACCGTTGGGTCTGAATTCTCTGTGACCTCCTCAGGCTGTAGGTTCAAGTTTTGCGCCACCTGGAAAAGGAGGTCCTGAAAAGGCCCTGGTGTCTATTGCTGGCAGAGAGGTAGTCGTCCCTGCCACCGCTTCATCAGGTAAGGAGGAGGAAGACGCCTCGGGAGGGATTGGGTCCTCTTGCCTTCCGGTTCCCTGATGGTCACCGGGGCAGTTTCAGGTGCATCAGTTATAGGTGTCCTTCCTTGCACCGAGGGTGGGGCGACAACAGTTCCCGTCTGAGGGTCGGATTGCCCCAGGTCTTCCTCTCGGGACGCAGCCCGCACTCCTAGATCCCTTGAGACCGATGTGACCAACGGGGTCCTGCGGTGTCCCGAGACCACCGAACTCGCCCTCTATCCCGGCCCCTGGGCCTGATGGTAGGCCCATGGGCTCCAGAAGGGCCACTGTACTAGCCCCTGCCACTGGGGAGGCCATGACATTGTTGGCACCGGTTGGGATGCATCGCCTCTAGAGCGGTACCAGCTCTGCCTGGAGGCGTAGGATTCCACCTCTGACTCAGAGGAATACTCCGATGTGGACCAAGGCAGAGCAGAACCCGATGGTGCCAGAGATCGGTGCTGGGGCGAGGATGAGCAATGACCCATCATTGTGGGCTTGCCCCTATGTCTGATGGGGGGCAGTGCCGCCATCGGTGCAGTCATTGTCAGAGCCATCGATGCCGTTATTGTCAGAGCCATCGATGCCGTTATTGTCAGAGCCATCGATGCCGCCGCCGTGGTAGGTGGCGGGGCCGGGGCACATGCTAGCGGGCCCGGGGATTGAGCCATCATGGCGGTCAGATCCCATGCCGCTTCAAATGTGTCTGGTGTGGAGGAAAGATTGAGGTCTCCCTCCAAGTCCTCCGGCACCGGAGAGTCCACCTGCACCTGACTCAACGGTCCCTGTCACGGCCGGAGTTGACGGCTGCGGGACTTGCAGGCCAGGTTTGGGGTGTCCCAACACAGGATGCACCCCACTGGTGTGCCATGCCAGCAAGCAGTCCCTGTCCGCTGCCGCCTTCTTATGTGGCACCAGCGATTGTGAATGGTGCCGCAAGGTGGAACTGGGCCTCGGGGCTGGGGCGCGGTGCTCCTTACCGGAGTCCTTCCTCGGTGCCAAGGGTTCCTGCACTGATGCTGGTGCACTGCGCACCGAGACTGCTGGTGCTGGCTCCGGCACCAGCTGTGGGCGAAGTGCACATTCCATTAGGAAGAGCTTCAGGCGAGAGTCTCTCTCCTTCTTTGTTCTGGGCTTAAAGCCCCTGAAAATCTTGCACCTGTCTGTCTGATGACCGTCCCTGAGGCAGGAGTCGTGCGGATCGCCATGTGGCATAGGCTTCAGGCACTTCTCACAGGGCTTAAAGCCCTGGGACCGAGGCATGCCCCAGTCTGGGGAAAAGGGAATCGGGGAAGATCCCCCAGCTAGGTACTATTCAACTAATCAACACTAATTTGTAACTATTTACAACAACTGTTCGAAGAAAGACCTCTACGTAGGCACTTGCAATACGCAAGACCGAGCTGCTCCAACAACCATCACTGGCGCTAAGAAGGAACTGAGCAGGTGGCAGGTCGGCTAGGACCTATATACACCGCCATAAGGCACCACTCCAGCAGGCTCCACAGCTGACCCGATGGGTACCGCTAGGGGAAAAACCTTCCAATAATCATGCACGTGATGCACGCACACCTAATTGGAATGGACATGAGCAAGCACTCAAAAAATAATGGGTTTTCCTCCACATGGCAGAAGATATAAAAGGCCCTGGAAACCCCTCCATTTTGCCTCTATCCTGCTCCAGCCTCTGGACTATGAACTTTATATTAATGGAAGCATCTTAACCAAGGAATTGAGGATCTTCCAATGATTTGGAAGCAGCCAGAGACTTGACTTAGGCCATCAGTTTATTCCATCACTGCTACAAGCCTGAACCAAGAACTTTGCAATTATTGTATGTGTTTGATTCCTTTAACCAATTTTAACTCACCTTTCTTTCTAATAAACCTTTAGATTTTAGATACCCAAAAATGACGCTGATGCCAATCCTTTAGTAAGATCTAAGTTATATATTGACCTGGGTGTGTGGCTGGTCCCTTGGGATCAGAAGAACCTTTTATTTGAAGAGATTGGTTTTAAAGAACTACTCATCTCTAAATCCAGTGTTTTTGGTGGTTATATAAGAACTGGAATGCCTAAGGAAACTGCTTTTCTGACTTCTTGTTAGCCGGTGTGGTAGAACAGAAGTTTACTTTTGTTGCTGGTTTGGTATATCCAATGGGGAATTAGCCACCAGTATTGGGGTGTATCTGCCCTATTTCTCAGCAGTTTGTCCTGACTTTGACATCCTCAGTTGTGACCTACTGAGGCACAGTTACAGAGGGACAGGAAGGATCTCAGAGACGATTGCTTGTACTTTCTAAAAAAGTATTTTAGTATTCAGTCTAACATCATAATACTGATCATATTGTAATCTCTCTCCCAAAAGTATGTGTATAGATGAAAATGAGTTTCACCAAGCCAGCCATGTATCCCCTGGAAACTTTATTATATCTACAAAAAACGATTTATATTTGTTTCTACAGGGAGCACTTCCTAGTTCTTAATTCCTGTTTAAGCTTCATCCTATCACATGTTTCCTGGCCAAGTATAATAAAGGAAAGGCTTTTAATATGTCCCAAGCCACAAAAGATCACCTATTTTTTTATAATTACCAGGCTTTACAGCCTAAAGCAAGTTGAATTTATACTCAAAGGGGAATGGTAGAATTAGGGCAGTAAAATCTACTTGGCCTTGTAAAGAAAAGAGGAAGATGTGGTCTCAATTCAAAGGGGCTTACGGTCTGAGGAGCCAAGTCAGACATAAGATGTCTCGTAGACACCAGGTGCTTATCACAGAGCAGTGCATTTAAGACATGAAAAATATTATGCAGGAAGATAACAGATGAGATGGTGCTCTACAGTCATTCTTCCTCAAGTCAATGTCAGACCAGCACTAACTGTAATATTGTCATGTGATACCCACCACATAAAACCCAAAACTGTCTCAAAGACTTGTCAGTGATTGTTACTTAAAAAAAAAAAGATTACTTTAACCGTGAGGCTAGATTTTTTCCTCTTTTACTAGTTTAACAGTACATGTGTATGGCCAGTTTTCCCCTGGTTTATCTGGATTCAACAGGGAAAAGACAACAATTTGCAAATGGTGATTATAAAAGCAGTACTACCTGAAACTGTTTTTCCAATTGACTGTATATGAAATTCTGTATTTAATTTGGCTCAAATGATTTTCTTAACATTTCTCCTATTGTACTTAACCAGGAGTCCAATGCTATTAGGTAGTAAGGATAGGTCTTATTTAAAAGAGCCTATTGTAGTGGTAAAAGGAGTGGTTGGCTGGCTGAGCATAGTTAAAGGGGCCTACAGATGTTACAGGTATGTATGTATCAAGTGCCAGTTTAATAAAACAAAAGTTCAAACTCATTTTGTCAGGTACTTTTTCCAAAGGCAGATTCTTATGGGACTGACCAAGAGTTTGAAAAAGCAGGCAAGGGGATACACTGATCTCAGGATCAGGAGGAGGGAGCAGATTTGGGAGGAAGATTAAGGACCCAGGGGTGAACAATCTGAGGAGGTGGATGCATGAGCCAATAGAATGAAGTAATGGGAATACTGATGAATGCTTTCTCCCTTCCTTGTGCCCTGAAGGAGACAGGATGGCAAGAAGAAGGTACAGATAATGGTATTGCTTAAGCTTAGCCAACCTTGTGGTTGGTTTTGTCTTATTTGTAATGCTAAATTTGTTTACTTGCCCCTTGTTTCAGCAAATGAGTACTTAAGTGTCATTCACACTTCTTAATGTAGAACAAAGCTATGACTATTCAACTGAAGACACAAGTGAGCTAGTGCCTTAAAAAGGTGAAAAGGAATAGGAGTACTTGTGGCACCTTAGAGACTAACAAATTTATTGTAGCATAAGCTTTCGTGGGCTACAGCTCACTTCATTCTGCTAAAAATCTTAAATAAAATATGTACATATATAAAACCTTATCTCAGTCAGTCGAAGATCCAGTCAAATAGCATCTGCTTAGTATGGGTACTGCATGCATGGTTCATTTTCCCTAAGTCATCTGAAGAATGTAAGTCATGTGTTATACAGCATTAGATGTACTTAACAGATGCAGCCAAATACTATTATCTAAATACCACAGCAGTTGCAAAATACAAACTAGTAAATTATTCTTCAGCTGTAAAAGAGGAAAGTTGCTATTCTATGAGTAACTGTTCACACTGATGTGCTGACTGAGCAAAGCCTTCAAACCAGGTATTGAGTTTTAATCCCAGCTCTGCACACCCTCAGGCAAGTTACCTTAGATACACAATGACAATATTGCTCAATGATCCCAAAGGAGTACTGAAGTTTAACATTTGCACGGTGTTTTTTAAATAAATGTGAAGTACAAGTATGGATGTGGGGGTGGGTGGTGGTAGAGGTGATCTCATTTGGGGTTTAAGGTTAACTTTGACTGGACTAAGCTAAAGTTTGACACTAACAGCAACACAATTAAGTTTTTATGTTTGGAGATTCGCCAGGCATTATTTCTGGCTCCTATCTTTCATCTTTAACCACTTTTTTCCCCATTACTGGCAAAGCTGAGGAAAGACCACACTAAAGTTTAGAAGACCGCTCCTTTGCTCCAGTCAACTTTATGCACAACATCAGAAATCTAAACATTTACAACAGGGTATTAGTCATGGTGAGGGAGGCTGGGTGGCAGTTCCTAGTAGTCAGAAAAGATCAGAAGGCACCATGTTAACTGCATTAATATTAGTCTCTTCCACTTTCCAATGTGTGCCTGCCCATCTTAACAAAAATAGATTAAAACAAAGTTAATGAAATGCCTGCTGCAATATAGTGGAGAGTGTAACTTAAGACTAATTTTTCTGGGCAATATTTAGTTTCACAAAAGGTCTATATAACATGTGAATGAAAACATCTCTGTCATTTTTCTGTAGCAACCTAGTTTCTGGTCACCATGCTTTTTTCCAAACAAAAAATTAAATAGGAAGTGAAAATATAATTTGAATATAACCTGAAGTCTAAGCATGTCCTTGATTAGTTTTCTTCATGCTGGACTGGCTCCAGAAAGAAACTCTATTTCCTTGGTAAGCTGTAGACTCAGACAAGTTAAGATTGAATAGAAGACCTCTACTACTGCCAAAGACACACAGTAATTATACCTGAACTATAAGAACATGTGCTTTCATAAATACAAGTAAAATGTATTCAAGACGGGCATAAACAGAGCAATTTTATTTTCTATCACTTTTAGAACAAAATATACAATAGAATCATTTCAACACAGTATATGATTAGGCAATGATTTGATTTTAAAATAGTCACAAAGGTAAAGGATTTGACAAAATGTCTAGCTAAAATTACAAAGTCTACAATAGCAGCAAAGAATACTAAACTGTTTTATGATCGGATGTTATGCATGGTAACTGGTTCATACAGCAGCACACATTACTTTATACCCAATAAAGCGATCAGATTTAAATTGACAGTTGTTCAGTGACTAATTCTTATAACAATTTTCAGAATGTTTCTTTAATAAACTATTTCCTGTATCTGGTGACAAATGAAAGAAGAAATTCAAACAGTAAAATCCAAAGAGTCACTTAAGCCCTTTTGTTAATTTCCATTCCATATTAGCATGAAAAACCTTAGCACTTTATCATATCTCCATGAAGGGACTCTCTATGAAAACCTGAAATACTAGGAATTGTAGTGGAGTACAGAATTTTTTTCTGGCTTGAAATGGATAAGTGCACACTCTCTACATTTCTAAAATGTGCAATAATGAAAAATAATACATGCAAGAGATCAATTATAAATATACTGGAAAACAAGCTATAACTCTGTCATTTACACAGTTTAAATATATATTTTCTTTCAGATAGTCAGTAGAAAGGTAGACAAATACAAAGGCAACAAAGTTTTAAAAAATATTAGACTTATTTATGCATGCATATCTTTCAGATTTGGAAGTTGTTATTCAAGAGAGTTTTTTTTATTTCCCTTTCTAATGGAAACAAATTACTTATCAAAACTCTATATATTTGAGAATGGCTTCAGGATTTACCTTGATCAGAGTCTTTAGCATGTTTGAAGAAATTAAAAACAACAAGACCAACAAAAAAGACACCCTTAATGTTATATAAAGCAAATGAGTGGGAAGAATATTATTGCCGCCAACCCAGTGCAAGTTGTACTGATTGCAGAGAGTCACTTCAAGCCTCCTGCATTTGACAAGATATTTAAAATGCTCAATGATCTCTGCATTTTTATGAGGCTGTTTAATTTAAAGTTAATTTTTATGAGGCTGAATCTAGATTAAAATTATTTTACATCTCTTCAGGGGAAAGCTCTTGACGAGACGTAACAGTTTCAGTGACTTGTGGAAACTTGGGGGAAAAAATACTAGCTCACAAATAGATGAAACAAGTATTTACATTTCACAAAGTCACACTGAACTATCCTATTACCCCAAATCTGCAAAAGCAATCTCTTACTAAGTAGTTAGTTTAAATGGAGTATAAGCTACAGTTTCTCACAAGTTGGCCTCATTATGATACAACAAGAATAATCAGTAAAACTAATGTTGATTTTCATATTTCACCAGTTTCAGAGGTTAATGGCTTAAGATCAGTCAGTGAATGATGGACAGCTATCAGTGTGCCAAGTATTAATCTCATTAAATGACTTATCTATAGGTATTTATAAATTCTTCCAATAAAACAACTTTCTGAGCAGACAGTAAAAGCTTTTAAACAGGCTTGATATATTTATTTCCAAGCCACACACGCAAAATCACAACCAGATATAGTATATATGAGTGTAGAGTTATCAAATACCAGGTTTTCATTTTAAAAAATTGCATTTATACTTTCACTTTTACAATTAAATACTGCCACAGAACAGTTTATCTGCTAATAATATTGTTTTGGCTGAAATCTGAAGTTTTTATTTAGGTAAAATACTAAGTTTAAATTACAACAATGCTTAAAACACTGTAGAAGGTGAAATGAGTGAAATACACTAGAAGATTGATTCTCAAATGATATTTATTAAAATGTAGTAACATTTAAGATGACCTAATGTCAGACGTGCAAAAATTTTAAAGTTATGACATCAAGTGACCAGAACAGCTCCCCATGGTTTTTGGCACATACAAGAGCACTCAAGCAGCCAGGAAGTGGGAAGAGAGAGAAAATGTTGGAGAGGAATCACAAACAGCCACCAAATTGTGGAGTGACCTCTGGATGTGCTAAATGACAATGTCACAGCTCAGTCATTACAGGCAGTGTCTTCACAGTTATACTGTGGCCCAGAAACCAGGCAATGAAGAAATGGCTCTCCAGCTCTTCAAGATGAGGTATCACTTCATTAGTCTCTTTGGACTGGTTTTATGTTCATACTGGGGATTTAAGACGTAAATAAATAGAAGATGGAAATATAGTTTTGGAGTTCGTCTAAGATTTACTAGAGTGGTTACTACAACTGTTAATTTAAGAAGGCTTAAAGACTTATTCATTTGTATAGTTTGTATGTTAATTTTGGTGGCTGCATGCTCTACTGCCCAGAAGTAATTAAGGTGACTGTTCAAATGAGAATACATGCTAATAATCACTTCACCTACATCCACTGCAATAAGTCTGACAAATACTGTCCAAATTGCTAGCAGGAAGCTCATCTGAAAAAGGATTTAAAAAAATATACCACAATAGCTTCCTCCTATTTCTTGAGCATCATTCACCCTAGGGCAGAAATGAAGGCTGTCAGTATTATACCTTGGATCAACTTTTGAGGGATAGAAGAAAGGAAAATACTCTTGATGAAGCCTGTACCCCTATTCCCATAACTCTGGCAAGCTGGTGGGGAGGGGGAGACTGTTTTGAGCACCCAACCTAGACTATGATTGCCAATGACAGCAGGACCCTGGAGCACCGCAAGTCCCACTACACAGCAGCACATGGCAGGTGCCTGCTGTTGCAGAGGATATCGACCTGAAATAACACAGAATAAAGAGCTCTGAGCAGTCCTCAGACATTCTGAGCCCTTGTTCTTGAAGAAGGGGAGACACGGGATGGAGTCAGAAGGAAGAAAAGTGAAGGAGGGGTGGCAGAGAGAGAGAAGGGTATTAAAAAAAAAATACAGAGAAGAGGGCCCCTGCTTCTATGCTTTTCACCTGTAAATCCTAGCTACTTGCCAAGCTCCTAGCCTAAACTGCACTAGAATACCTACGTCCCAGAGGTGGTCAACACAGGTGCTAAAGTCCCAGAGGCCAAAGACTGCCTTTACTACAAGAAAAAGTTCAGCTACCAGAGAGATAGGCCAACAGTATACATATTGTTTACTGCTTCACAAATATCTCTCAATAGCAAACTGCTATTTTCTAATCTCCAGGCTAAACTGGAAAACTCTGTAGAAACTAATTAGGAACCAAGAAAAGCTTTTTGATTACACACCTAGACTAACTTTATCAGAGATACGCATGTGGCATAGGGTATGCCCTAGTCTCTCTGAAGATGGAAGCATCTACTAAGGGAAGATTGAATAATGCAAAAGAAAGCAAGAGAGCACAGGGAGCTGAACAATATCCAAATACTGCAGCAGAAGTTACAGAACAAAATTTATATATACAGTCGGAAAGCAACAAAGTCTACACTTATTAGTATGTGCCAGTTGTATTTCAGTAGAAGGTAGATGTTTGCTGGTGTGACAAGCAGTAAAAAACAAATTGTACAGCTTTCTAGAGATGTTATTTGCTTTGCTTTTCAAATGAAACTACTCATGTAGCTTTAAGTTTTCCGTTTAATCCATGGCTCTTTCCACTTGTAATTTAGCTTAAAAAATTGATATTGTCTTTTTTAAAAAAGCTATAATGTTCTTTTAGACTGTTAAAAGGGAAGCAGCAAAGCTAAAATAGAATTACAACGATAATACTGGAACAAAAAAGTTGGCGTAAAAGTAATTGGTAGATGAAAATGTGGCTTTCAATAGCTTTTCAAACACAAATTATTAATTTTAATTCCTTATGTAAAGAGTTGCATAAGGAACATCAGATACTCTTTTCATTTAACCCCAAAAAATGAAAGGTGAAAAGCTAGTGGAAGCTCCAACCAACTCAGCCCAGGCCTACTTACAGGAGTACGGATGTCCAAGATAACTGGGGGGGTGGAGGGGGGGGGAGAGAGAATCCTGGCCCCTTGGAAGAGAATGGCAAAACTCCCACTGATATTTGTGGTGTCATGATTTCATGCTAGGAGAATCTCTTCATTATTTAATGTGGGAATTTTTGTTACTATAATTTAGAAAATACAAATCTGAAAGTATGTTAATAGGTATCATTTCAAGGTTCTAGCAGGCATATATCATTGAAAGAAATAGCAAAGATTCAGGTCTGAAGAACAAGAAATGCTCCAGTTTTAGGATATGTACCCATACAGATTACAACACATGCACAGTGTATACAAAATACAGGAGTATCACACCAAGTAGTACAAACAGCTATGCTATCTTATTGAATGTTGTGACTGAGCTGCTTCAGTTATTCTTAAAATAGAGGTCTCTCTTTCCTAATGCAAAAACAGTTCTGTGAAATTGATATTCCCTGACTAAATGAAAGTCATCTACCTGGCCAATTTTTACTCAGAAGGGTCTTTATAACCTGCCTTGCAACAAAAAGAATTCAAGAGTTTGTTAAATACTGTGTTAGTTTTAGGGACAATTTTAACACAGTGTGTGTACATACATACATACATACACACACACACACAAACTGCATTTATAAATAGAGCAAGTCTGCACAGAGTTGCCTATGGCTCTAATTTTTGCTCTCAGAGAACCAATTATTTTGTTGACATTTTCCCTAAGAATGATGTAAAGAAACCTCACCAGCTGGAATTTCTCTTATGTCCTAGGGTAAGCATGGTGGCAACACTATTCAGTGTTAGGAAAGAGAGTTTATATTCTGCCCTATGAAATGAGTGAGGACACTATCAAAAAGAAACTGATTGCACAACTGTCTACTCTCTCAGGTCTGCAAGTACAGAGAAGAAAGTTAGATACAGATGAATACAATACATGTATATGATGGGGGAAAAGAAAAAGTCACAAATCAAAAACAGTCTCAATCTACACCAGTGTTGAATTTAGTTTGGAACTGAAAGCAAGCTTAACTAAGAAGGGTTTCAACCTGGCTTCCATCATTAAGTTCACAAGCATGCCCTCAGATCCAACCTAAAATGTGAATCAGCATTATTATACTGCTTCATTCTAACAAACATTACAGCAAATGTTTGACTATTTGAATTGTAAAATACAGCTAATTTACATAGATATCTTCACCATCCAAAATGTACAAATCTGAATTCAAATCTATCATTTTGCTTGCAACAAACCCTGTTCGCTAGCGTATAAAGGCTCAGATTTAAACAAAAGTAGTCATTTAAAAACACAACTAATGTACTGTGAAAGAACTTTACATGCCATTCTTCATGCTCTGCTTGGAGACATTCATACTTCTAGTAAAACCAAAGGGTAACCATTCCATTTTTATCTGTAAACAAACACACCACATTTTGGTCCTCCATGACTAAGAAGTCTCCATACCTCATTTTGGAGCAGTCTTTGTACAGCTGAGAGAAACTGATACAACTGAAATACTCAACAGCAGAGTGCAAAGCCTGTATTCAGACTCTACTTTTAGTCCCCGAGGCCTTGTGTTGACTGGGTAAAAGTGGAAAGCCACGAAGACATGGCTGATTTTGCATTTGTGAAGGCCCCTCCTACTGACTGACCTGCATTATAAACAAACAAAAAAGAGAAAAAAGTTACTCAGAAGGTGTAATATGATTTTTCTAGACAGTATATACCCCATAACATATTCTTTGCATATTAAAGACAACACAGAATGATTACAAAACACAGAGGTTTAATTTGCAACTTAAAATGTAAATACCCAGATACACTCAAAGAATTTAAAGGTGGCATCTTAGAAGAAATGGTTTGTGCCAAACAGCAATAATTATAGTCTTTAAGTGGCCTCTTCAGGTCCAAGCCCGAAAGGCTCTCGGGGCCCAAGCTCATCTCAGAGCAGTAGCAGCTGAGGATTTAAGAAAGAAAGAGGGAGCAGGCAGATCACTTCCATTCTGAATAATCCGTTCAAGAATTTTGGCAAAGCCACAAGAGAACAAGCACTTATGAAGCTCCTTAACTGGTGGCCTTGTGTTCTCTCTCACCATTTGATGGGGTCATGCTGGACAATCAAAACAGTATAGGCTTGATCTAAAGTCCAGTGAAGTCAATGGGAGCCTATTGACTTCAATGGTCTTTAGATCAGGCACCGTCAGAGAAACACAAAATGAGAATAATTTGTTATTGCTGGAGTGTCTGGCTTAGTAGTTTAAGCACTTACTAAGGATGAAAAATCTTTCGTCTGAAACCTTAAAAAACAGATATCTACTCTGGGCAAAGCCTGGCTTTTAAACAGAAGTTTACTCTAGTGTCCTTATCTAAAATAGCCCCTCGTCCTATTATTGTGTAGTGTGCTGAGTCCCAATTATCAACCTGTCTGCCAGCCTTCCCGCCTCCCCCCGGCCAGAGGTTGCTGCATTTCTGTGGTGGGTAGATATATCTGTAAAGCACATTAGGATAAAATGCACTATAGAAATGTAATACACTATTATTAAATAACCATGGCATGTCATGCTTGTAGTATCTAGCTAGCTGAACGCTCTTTCAACCTGGTTACAGACAAACAGATTTCTTACCTACAGCTTTTCCTGTTTGCACAACATTCCGGCTGGTATTGACCATAGCAGTTCCAATTTTCTTGCCACGTTCACTGTTCTGGACAGAGCTAAGCAAGAGAAATGTTGAAAGACTCAACTGACTCACTACCTACTTGGGACAAAATTTAGTCTAAAATATCAATTAAGTATAATCAAGCTCATAAGATTCAGATCCATCTCCTCATTCTACCACAGACCAGTTACACACATAAATATGTGTGTCAGGCATGAAGGAGGAAGGGGAGAATAGATTCATCATTACGGAACATGCTGTGCTCTTTGGTGTAAGACCCGAAGACATTTGTGGGAAGTGTTTCTGTTGTAGATTACAAGACAAAATTTTACAGCATCTACATTTAGATACCTTTGAAAATGTTACCCTTAGTCTATAAGCTTTGTTAAAAAGCATCTGGCTGGTGGGCTGGTTCTGAATGTTTGTCATTGCTTTGTCCATTCAGAAGAACTGTTAATTTTACTTTGTGCTTCTATCCATAAGAATCAACTTTTTGAACAAGTATGCCTTTCATCTCATGCTTTTTCAAACAAATAAAGGAGAATTATGTTACTATCACTGGGGAAAAAAAGCATAAAGCAATTAGTTTCTATTCATTTTAAATGGCAGCAGTTGTAAAATCTTCTCATTTGGTTTTATAATATAATATTCAAATAAAAATGTCAGTTTCCTCATCCACTCCATATATACATATATCAAAACCTTAAACAATATTGCTATAGTAAAGCAAGCTGCATTCTAATTCCACTTTAAGCATTTCCAGGCAAATTGTCAAATAACTTAAATCTTTACTGTTGATGTATAAAGGATAAAGAACAGATTCTTTTCAGGTATCAGTTTGGGCTGGATTTGCAAAGTAATTTTGATAAGGTGAGCATTTTTCACAGCACTGTCACTTACGGAGAATAAATATGTTGCAAGAATTTTTCTTTCATTAGAATCATACTTTAAGGACTATTGATCCCCTTAAATTCAGTTTAGAGTTTCACAAAGTGTTAATGTCTCCCCTCTCAAAAAAAAGTGTAGGTGATAAAATAGTATCAAATGAAATGGGGACACCAATGGCTTTGGGGATTAGAAATGAGGTACAAGAAGATTTATCTCCAGATTACAGGCTAAAACACGGTCTAAGTTTAAATTGATAGCAACTGCCATTATCATGGTAAGGTAGGGTAGTCTTTGTGAAATGGGTTTCTGATCCCAGTTTTCATCATGGAAACCTAGCCACTGTTACGAAGATCACAGGCAACAAGGACCAAACCTTTTCTCTCTAGAGCTGTCCCTTGAAGTCAGGTTTTATTTCTACACTCAAAAATTGACTGTAAAAATGATACCTTTGTACCTCCATAGATCTTCTCCCTCTTCTTAGAAAGTCACATCTGCTAACTTTATTGACAAGAGTGACAGCTAGCGAACAGGAGCAGCAAACAGGGGAGTTTTACGAGAGAATTCTCCAGGTGAAGGATGAGAGACTACGTGACCCTTGAGTGAGTTTGTTTGTTGTCTATTCATTTGTTTGTTGTGTGCTTGCTTGCCATACACTTGCTGAGCCAAGAGCTTACTAATGAGGCTCCAGCCTATTTTAAGATTCCTAACCTAGTTAGGATCCCTTAACAAGGGGGGGAAGGGGGAGACGCTAACTCAGGGAAAACAGGGGTTTAAAAAGCCAGCTCCTAAGCAACCAGAAGAGCTAGCAAACGGGAGTTTTACAAGGGAGTTTAGAGACTGAATATGAGAGGCAGATGCACCTAATGAACACTCTAAACATAGGCCACTGAGGATACCCCTCCTGGGGAGGGAACCCCAGTTACTAGGAAGAGTCAGTAATGGTAATGGGGGATTCAATTATTAGAAATATAGATAGCTGGGTTTATGATACCAGGAGACCCACATGGTAAATTGCCAGGTGCAAAAAAGGTTGCATGTCTCATGAGACATTTAGACAGCCTTCTGTGCAGTGCTGGGGAGGAGCCGGTGGTTGTGGTATATGTAGGTACCAAAGACACCAGGAATGGTAGGAGAGAGGTCCCGGAGGACAAATTTAGGCTGCTAGGTAAGAGATTAAAGCCCAGGACCTCCATGGTAGCACTCTCTGAAACGCTTCCAGTTGCACGCACAGGGCCAGAAAGACAGGCAAAACTGCAGGGTCTCAATGCATGGATGAGACAATGGTATAGGGAGGAGGGTTTAGGTTTATTACAGGAAGGATGGGCTCCACCTAAACCAAAATGGAACCAGACTGCTGGCATGTAAAATTAAAAAGGTCGTAGAGGAGTTTTTAAACTAAGGGCTGGGGGAAAGCAACAGGTGCGCTGAGGAGCACACAGTTTGGGTGGAGACATCCTTTGGGGATGAATTTATTGAAGGGGGAACTCTATATCCTAGTAAAGGGGATAGGAAAGAAGTTGGTAAAGTACAGGTAGGAGCTAGTGAGGAACAGTCAAACATAAAAAAGTCTCATTTATATATAACACATAAAGGCAAGCAACTGAATATTGACAAAATGAACAAATGCTTGCATACAAATCCTAGAAATCTCAATACTAAAGTGGGTGAACGAGAGTGCCTGTCATTAAATGAAGATATTGATATAATACACATCATGGAAACTTGGTGGAATGAGGATAATCAGTGAGATGTGTTAATACCAAGGTACAAAATATATATGAATGAGAGAGTAAGTCACAGTGGTAGGAGAATGGCATTCTATATGAAAGAAAGCATAGAGTCAAATAAAGTAAAAATCTTAAATGAATCAGACTTTATGATAGAATCTCTATGGATAGAAATGTCATGCTTGAACAATAAGAGTATAGCAGTAGGAATATGCTACCAACCACTTGACCAGGATGGTGACAGTGACTGTGAAATGCTCAGGGAGATTAGAGAGGATACAAAGGTAGAAAACCCAATATTAATGGGGGATTTCAACTATGACTGGTTATGTGTCTCCTTGAGAAGAGATGCAGAAATAAAATGTCTAGACACATTAAATGGCTGCTTCTTAGAGCAGCTTGTCCTAACCCACAAAGGGAGAAGCAATTCCTAATATCGTCCTAAGTGGAGCATAGGATCTGCTCCAAAAGGCGAACATAGCAGAACCGCTTAGTAATAAAGACCACAATATAATTAAATTTAACATCTGTAGAGGGGGGGAAATGCCAAAGGAACCCACCACAGTAGCTATTAACTTCAAAAAATTGAACTACATAAAAATGGAAAAAAAAACAACCAGTTAAACAAAAATTAAAAAGAACAGTCAAGGATGGAATGCCTGCAAACTGCATGAAGACTATTTTAATACACCATAATGGAGGCTCAAACTAAATGTATACACCAAATAATAGTAATAAAAAAGAGTAAGAGGATCCAAAGAATGCCAATATGGCTAAACAGCAGAGTAAAAGAAATGGTTAGAGGCAAAAAGACATCCTTTAAAAATAGAAAGTCAAATCCTATTGAGGAATATAGAAAGAAGCAAACTCTGGCAAGTCAAGTGTAAAGTATAAGAAGGCAGACCAAGAAAGAATTTGAAAAGGAAGTAGCTAAGGGCACAAAATCTAACAGCAAAAAACCCCAAAAAAACAAACAAACCACCCATTAGGTACATCAGAAGCAGTAGTCAGTGGGGCAACTGGATGACCAAGGTGCTAAAGGCGCACACAAGGAGGATAAGGCCGTTGTGGAGAAGCTAAATGAATTATTTGCATCAGTCTTCATTGCAGAGGACATGAGGGAGATTCCCATACCTAAGCCATTCTTTTTAGGTGACAAATCTGAGGAACTGTCCCAGACTGAGGTATCACTACAGAAGGTTGTGAAACAAACTGATAAACAGCAATAAGTCACCAAGACCGGATGTTATTCTCCCAAGAGTTCTGAAGGCACTCAGATATGAAACTGCAGAACTACTAACAGTGTTATGTAACCCACCGCCTAACTCAGCCTCTGTACCAGGTGACTGGAGGAGAACTAATGTAATGTCTATTTTTTAAAAAGGCTCCAGAGATAATCCTGGCAATTATAGGTTGGTAAGCCTAACTGCAATACCAAGCAAACTGGTTGGAACTATAATAAAGAACAAAATCATCAGACATATAGATAAACATAATATTTTGGGGAAGAGTCAACACTGCTTTTGTAAAGGGAAATCATCCCTCACCAATCTATTAGAATTCTTTGAGGAATCAACAAGCATGTGGACAAGGGTGATACAGTCAATATAATATACTTGGGCTTTCAGCGTATGTCTACATCGCAATGTAAGCCCAAGGTTAGTAGAACTTGAGTTAGCAGATCCTGGGTTTGTTAACTTAAGGCTTGAGCATCTATGCTCATTTGTAACCCCAAGTTATGAATTTTTGAACTCTGGGTTCCAGCCTGGGGCTCCAGCATCTACACGGTATTATGTGGGCCCAAGCCCAACCACCCATATCCCAGACTTCTTTGCACCAAAATGTAGCCGCTCTAGCCCTTTGTTTGTGGTGCAGAGTGGGAAAACTTGACTGTCCATCAAACTTGACTGTCCAGAGGACAAAGGACGTTGGCCTGTGGGATACTCTTGGTGAACTCTCAGAGCACGAGTCTAGTGGGGCTGCATCTATACTGCAAAGTAATAGGGCTTGAACCCGTGGTACAAGGTTGATTCAGGCTCGGACCCCTCAAGGGTCCTGGGTCCAATATGTGTGTAGACGGAAGGGGGGTTAGGTTTGAGCCTGAGTTGGAACCCTGGGTTTATGTTACAGTGTAGTCATAGCCTTTGACAAGGTACCCCACAAAAGGCTCTTAAGCAACCTAGGCAGTTAGGGATAAGAAGGAAGGTCCTCTTCTGCAGAGTAACTGATTAAAAGATAGGAAACAAAGGGTAGGAATAAATGGTCAGGTTTTCACAATGGAGCGAGATAAATAGCAGGGTTCCCCCAAGGATTTGTACTGGGATGTGTGACATTAAGCATATTCATAAATGATCTGGAAAAGGGGGTGAACAGTGCGGTCCAAAACCGAGAACAAAAAGTTACAAAGGGATCTCACTAAACTATGTGACTGGGTGAAAAAATGGCAGATTACATTCAAACTTGATTTGTGCAAAGTAATACACGCTAGAAAAAATAATCCCAACTATACATACAAAATGATGGGTCTAAATTAGCTGTTACCACTCAAGAAAGAGATCTTGGAATCATCATGGATAGTTCCCTGAAAACATCCAACTCAACGTGCAGCAGCAGTCAAAAAGAGCTAACAATGTTAGGAACCATTAGGAAAGGGATAGATAAGACGACAAAAATATCATAATGCCACTATACAAATCCATCGTATACCCACACTTTGAATACTATGTTCAGTTCTAGTCGCCCCATCTCAGAAATATATATTAGAATTGGAACAGGGAAGGGCAACAAAAATGATTAGGGTTATGGAACAGCTTCCATATGAGGAGAAATTAAAAAGACTGGGACTGTTCATTTTAGCAAAGAGATTATGAAGGGGGGGATATAGGGTGACCAGAGGGCACGTGTGAAAAATCGGGACAGGAGGTGAGGGGGTAATAGGTGTCTATATAAGAAAAAGCCCCCAAAATCGGGACTGTCCCTATAAAATCGGGACATCTGGTCACCCTAGGGGGATATGATAAAAGTCTACAAAATCATGAATGGTATGGAGAAAGTGAATAGGGAAGTTTTATTTACTCATTCACATAACTCAAGAATTAGGGGTCACCTGATGAAATTAATAGGCAAAATGTTTAAACAAACAAAAGGAAGTACCGTATATACTCGTTCATAAGCCGAATATTTTTGGTAAAAAAAATGATGCATCAAAGAGCGGGGGTCGGCTTATAAACGGGTCTACACCAAAATTTGATGATTTTAAACTCTATGGAATCATTGAATTGAATATCTAATACATTGTTGTTTTGTTTACCTGGAGCGTCTGCAGGCATGGAGCCCCTTGACTCCCTGTGGCCATGGTTCACCGTTCCCAGCCTATGGGAGCTGCGGGAAGTGGCACGCCACTTCCCGCAGCTCCCATTGGCTGGGAACGGCGAACTGCAGCCACAGGGAGCTGAGGGGCTGCATGCCTGCAGACGCTCCAAGTAAACGAAACGTCCCACCAGCAGCTTATCCTGACAGGCCAGGAGCCAAAGTTTGCCGACCCATTTATTGATGTCAATACTGCAGCCTTTTAAAGTTGCAAAGGCTTTGTTTAGTGGACTAGATTGGCTTGAAAGGAATACTAAAAGAGCAGTGCTGCAGATCTGCATGACATTTGACCCATGCATTTCACAAAATGCTATGCCTTACAAGACCATCAGAAAAATACAATGAATGATAGTACTATAGCACTGGTGCCAGTCCGCTACTGTGTAATTTGATCTCTTCATGCATTTCTACCAATGGACCTCTTGGAGCGTCTGCAGGCACGGAGCCCCTCAGCTCCCAGTGTCCGTGGTTTGCCGTTCCCAGCCAATGGGAACTGCGGGAAGTGGCGCGCCACTTCCCGCAGCTCCCATTGGCTGGGAATGGTGAACCGCGGCCACAGGGAGTCAAGGGGCTCCGTGCCTGCAGACGCTCCAGGTAAACAAAACGTCCAGGCCCGCTAGCAGCTTACCCTAACAGGCCAGGAGCCAAAGTTTGCCAACCCCTGAAATATAGGGTCGGCTTATGAAAAGGTCATACAGTTTTTGCTATTTTTACCTAACCATCTTGGGGGGGTCGGCTTATAAACGAACGGGCTAATGAACGAATATATACGGTACTTCTTCAGACAAATCATGGTCAACCTGTGGAATTGTTGCCATGAGATGTTGTGAAGGCTGGGTCCAACTGGTGTAAGTTGGAACTGGACAACAGGGATGGATCACTCAAAATTACCCTGTTCTGTCCATTCCCCCTGAAGCATCTGGCACTGGCCACTGTCAGAGACAGGATACTGGGCTAGATGGACCATAAGTCTGACCCAGTATGGCCATTCTTATGTTTAAAAGTTTTATTACTTTATACACATACAGTAGAACCTCAGAGTTACGAACACTTTGGGAATGGAAGTTGTTCATAACACTCCCTTTATTTTTTTTTAATAGTTTACATTTAATACAGCACTGTATTTGCCTTTTTTTTTTTTTTTGGGTCTCTGCTGCTGCCTAATTGCATACTTCTGGTTCCAAATGAGGTGTGTGATTGATCGATCAGTTTGTAACTCTGGTGTTTGTAATTCTGAGATTCTACTGTATAAGCACTCAAGGACCAACAGAGCTAAGAGAGATTTATCTATTGACGCTCATGCATCAGAACTGATAGTTAACTTGCAACTGCAAGATTGAATTTATACCTATAAAACTCTACTGAAGATAATAGGGTTGCACCGGTGTAACTTAGGGCAGAATTAGGCTTGATGAATCTTTACTGTTGATGGATGCAAGAACAGGAATGAACCCAGCTTGATTCTAGAATCCAGGCTGAGTTTTCAAAGCTGAAGGTTATGGAAAAATATATTTCTATTATTAAATTGAAAAAGTTGAATCAGGGACACAAATATTGAACCCCAAAGCATGAATTTTATCATTATTTTCAGTAGCATCAAATTGGATTTAAAGGGCCAGATCCTCTGCTGACTTAAAAACCAGTGGAACTATGCAGAGGATCTGGCCCAGAGTTTAAAAAAAGAAAAAAATATACCAGAAAAAAAATCATTGTACTTGAAATGTTTTTAAAGTTTTATTTTAAAATATTCACAAGTGAACATTAATAAGTGGGTTAGCGAGAGGAGATATTGCACTATGGAAAATGCAGCTCTAACAATATTTATATCCATCAATTTATTATTATTTGTGTTGCCCCAATAAAAGGATCAAGGACCTACTGTGCTAGGCACTGTACACACATATAAAAAGACAGTCATGCACTGGCAATATTTTTCACTCTCAGGCACATTGCCCATCCTTAGATCTTGCTAGTTTAGAAAGAGTGCAGCATACAATTTCACGAAGAGGGTCAATTCCCATATCTTTAAAAGAATCTTGATTTATCTACATATTCTCAGTTTAGCAACAGACAATAAAATATCAAAGTACTATATACTTACTGTGATAATCTTAACTTTACATCTGATACAGAGTATTGGCCCTGGAATGGGTGGCTGGAAGGGGAAAAAATATAGTGTTTTAATTTTGTCATTTTTTCCATAATGAAAAAACAGCATGGTTTTATTTGCTGGTTGTCCTCCACTGCAACAAAGAAAATATCTAGTTATACATGTCCCAGTTGTGGTTCAGTTGTAGGATTTTGACGAATCACCTGCAATCTGCCATCCATTTACAAACTAAACATGTTTCATCTTTTTTTCAAACCTCATAAAAGCTGACAGCTGAGACACTCCTCCTGCTGACAAGATGAGGCATAATGAGAGAAGTGATATCTCAGGTAGCCATGTAGGGCTTCATAGATTTAAAAATAAATAAATAAAGCCATACACTGAACTCAAACAGCAGCCAATGCAACATATGGAGTACAGGTTTAACTAGCTCTATGCAGCATGCTGTCATATTCTGTACTACCTGAAGCTGCTGAGTTGTCTTCAAATGAAACCTAAAGTACAGCACATTTGCACAGTCCAATTTTAAAGTAAAAAAAGCATAAACACTATGGAAAAGTCTACATTTAAAAAGGAAAGAATGCAACCTCTGAACCAACAACACTGCTGTCAAATGATGATCCTGGCCACTACTGCTCCCTGGAAATATAGACGCAATCCAAAATCCACAGGAACCAGCAGACTGTAAACCTCTAAGGAAAGGTGGATGAAGCCTGCGCACACTTACCCTCCCCCATAAGGAGGACAGCCAACTCTCTCAAAGTTATTCAGAGACTTCCTACCAGCTTCACTTCTGCCTTTAGGCATTGCTTTAGCAAGCTTCTTCTCATCTATGCCCCACAATCTCAGTCAGGTACTAGTAATGAGAGAGACTGCACCACCCTGGTCTGAAGAAAAGGAGGTACCTCCAGAACTTTTACAGCAGTTCAGTCCTGAATATCTCAAAGTTTCCCAGAGTTGCCTCATATACGCTGTAGGGAGGAGCAATGAAAGAGAACCTTGTAACATCCCACACAAAAGCTCTCTGATTCCATATAAGAACAGCACAATAAAATCTTTATTCCCCCCCCTTATTTCTGAACTTGGTTTCTTACCTAGAATTTACCTCTGTAAGAGCAGGATGCTTGTTGCTGTTCCACACTCTGTAGTTGTGTGTATTTTTCCAAGTTGCTACAAAGGCTGTTCCGAAGTCTGACAATATCTTTTCATTGTCTGATGAATAAAAGACAGAAGGTGAGTGGACCTGTAGCAATGCACTGAGGATGTAAAAGAAGAAATGAAAGGGAGGTTTTGAAAGAAAACAGAAATTTCCTCGATTCTTGTCAATCAGAGAAGACGGGGTTCCAGTTCCATAAACATCAGCAAAGCAACAAGCTCATTATTTTGGGTTTAAAAAAATGCCACTGCCCAACACAAAGAGTTAAGGAAAGGAAAATGGAGTTCAGACAACCAAGAAATTCATTTAAAGGAACACTGACAACCTAGTGTAGATACAACTTAGTTGTTGTTTTTGTAAATATCACTAATAGTAATAAAACTGTATTTTGCTTTTTTGATATCAAGGGGTTAAACATCCCCATATAATGAACCCAAACTGTACTGTGCCACCATATGAGACTCTGAAAGTGAAGGTAAGTGGCCTAGCTCTGGTGCAAGGCATTATCCAACAGCAGGGACCAAGTCATAGAACATGACATCACCTGCACTGATCTCGCCCTAACCGTAGAACCCTGCTTTACTGCACTACATTCACCTGCAAATTCAATTTGAGGGTGAAGCTGAGAGTTCCTAAAGTGTGAATTAATGAACAACCGTCACACACTTCAGGTGTATTATGTTAATGTCCCTTTAACAATATATTTACAAATACAGAAAATTTATCTAGAATATTCAGAAGGGAAACGTAAAATCTATCATGGGGTTCATGAAAAGCATGTTATGCCACAAACGTTTAGTCATCTTAAATAAAAGTACAAAGCTGGCAGATACAGAGAACACAGAGGACTTAATATATCTATGTTTGAAGTGAAGCTTGATACAGTATTTGCTCAGGAATATCAGAGTGGACACAGAATTGGTTGACAGGCAGTCAACTGAGAATAATTATGAATGGGAGGGCAATTAAAAGGGTTAATACTGGGCAAACAGAACTTTTCCTAAAAGATTTAGAGAGTTAGCTGTTTAAATTCTGCATAAACAATTGGGAATAGCTAAAGTTCACAAAGAGACCCTAAATTAGCAGGATGTCTGCATGTATAAATTTCAAGTACTTCTATTTATGAGGACAGGGTAATGGAAATTAACACAAATACCCAAGAGAAGATAACAAAGGGGGAATATAATAATCTCTAAATCATTGAGAGTTAACAACATAGAATAAAGCAAGAAATTAATGAAGATGGTCAAGGGATTAAAAAAAAGAAATTTTTCAACTGAGATAAAGGATGAGTATGAGCCAAGCTGAAAGTGCAATGGAGCAATTGTTTACTACGCATTCAGCCTCCCCTGCCCATCCTCGCCTCAGCCCCTAAAGAGGTTACCAGAATTTACCTGGCTGCAGCACAGCAGCAAGCAATGAATGAAGATAGGCACCAAACTGAGCCCTGATCCACTCGTCTCCTCCCTCCCAGCCAGTGCCATCGAGGAAAACATCATCTCTGTTCTCAGTTACATGCTTCACCAAGTAGTCTGCAAATCTCAGGTCAGCAGTTGTGAGGTTCAGGATCTTCCTGAGTTCTGGATCATGGATTTGGACAAGGGCTTCCTCTATCTGATTGAAATAATCCCAAGGGGAAAAACAGTCTAAATAAGACCTTCAGCATACATAACCTGTACTATTTTTTGTCAAATGAGTAATTCATCCCCACCTACAACCACAACCAAAAGTAAGGAGAAATTGATGACCAAATTATGCTTCAACTGTTCTCAGGATATGAGATGATGTCTGAAGTAGCCTGAACTTGATGAACTTCCTGGCAAAAGCTGCAGAAGCTCTTTGTCAGGATTTTGGGTACGTTCCTATAGGGTATGTTCCTAGAGATTCTTTTCTAAGACTTTGATTTATTGGCTGGCTGAGTTAATCTGCTACCTGCATATAATTATTTAATGTTGTTGGGTGGTCGTCATTATGCAATTGTAAACTTAATTCTTAGGGCATCTACAGCTTTCTGTTTGGGCATTTTTTATTGCCGCTTAAATATAAAGTAAATAAATATGAGGAAGAGCATATTAGTGTTACCATAACTGTGTCTGTTTCTCAGTTATAAACATTTATTTTTAAGATCTTATTAGGCAGCCATGAAAGTTCACTAAGAGAAAAATAAACCATGACTAACAAGGAGTCATATGGAGTTTAAAAAATATTCTATAAAGTGTAAACACTGGATATAATGTATTACACCAGAAACTTATTAATATTTTTGAAAGTGAACAAAGTTAAGGTTTTCCTGCTTAATAACTTATATAAATGCAAGTATACAGAATTCTAGCATTATAGGTGTGAGACTTTTCCATCTCTATTGTATTTAAGGGCTTGTCTCCACAGTGAAGTTGTTCCGGAATAAGATAGGATGTGAATTTACAGCACTATAGCTATTCCAGAATAGCTCTTTGTGTGGAGACACAGTTGATTCGGTCAATTTCCTTTGATAGACAAGCCCATAGCATAGGACATAGATAGTTAACTGAACACACATCATGAAAACTTGTTCGGTTGTCCACTTTAAACAAAGTACAGAAAATTTCAGTGAACCTAACTGGAAGCTTAGGAATATTTTTGTATATATTGTCTTTTGACAAAAGCTCTTTTAATAGAAAGTGTGCAGGTAAGTTCTTTGGAGCAGGAATAATCTGTTATGTGTTTGTACAGAGCCTAGGACAGTGGAGTTTTGGTCCATGACTGGAACTCCTAGGTACCGATACAAATAATAAAAAAAATAATAATGTATTTAACAACTTCATTAGTAAACAAAGGCTCTTATTTTGACTTAAACACGTTCATAATGCAACCCCTCTTTTTTTAAAAGTTTAAAAAGTTTTTAAGAAGAGAATTCATACTTCCACAATTGCATCACTTAGATGCTTCTGCTGACGGAACAGGATGTTGGTGGCTCCCGCAACAAAGCCACGGACTGTTACATCAGAGAGGAGGTGATGCTGTTGTAGTGCCATGTATGGCAAGCAAAGGTAACCCTAAGATAATGGAAATGTTAAATGATTAGTAAGAAAAGGGGAAGGGAAAAATACCCCACCAAAACCCATCTTATTGTACTTACCCATCTCCTCAGTCCTTCCTAGAGCTAAACAAAAGCAAGACCACCACCACACAGAGAGAACAAGCCTGATTATTGCTCTGCACCATGGTCCTAGCCACACTGCCACTGGAGTCTGATGTTGCTTTGCTACATTAAGCAAACATAAGCAAACCAGGTTTCACAGAAATGGAGTATACAGGTCTGTCGCATCTTACGCTGGGGTTACGTTCCTCAGTCAGCGCGTAAAGCGAAAATCACGTATAGTCAAAATTACATTGAGTGCACTACAGGTACAGTATTAAAATTGTTATTTTTCTCTTTTTTTGTTGTTTTGTTTTTGCCGACCGTGTAAAGCTGAAATCACGCATGTTAAATGCGCGTAAGATGCGACAGACCTGTACTTGGTAATGGCTTATGGCAGCTTTCGCTCTTAGTTGACTGGTTGAAATCCAGCCCAAAGAGCCTTCAGATGGTAACAGAGTTGACGAATGTAAAATGAGTTTGGTGGTCTCAATCCAGTTCTCATGTCCTTGGCATGCACAGTAAAGAGGACAAGAACTGAACGGACAGGCAGACTATCCTCTCTTCCACAGTATAGTCTCTTCTGGCAGGACTCAGGTACACTGTCAGGACAGTTAGACACTCGTGCACTGTTGCTATCCATGTTTTTCAGGGACAGACTTTCAGGCTCCAGGGATAACTTTTTGTGAGCATGTGCATGCCTGCTTAAAAAAAAAAAAAGCAGCAGGAGAAAAAGACTATGCTCTTTGCTTTTTAACCACTGTGTCCTTATGATACTAATTATACCAGTGCTTTCCAGGAAAATTTGCTATTTAAATAAAAGAGTAAGTCTTTGATGTAGGTTACACCCACATTCTAGTGATACAGCTGGAAGCATTATAATTTTCATTTTAAGATAGAATTAATGTACCCCTTGAAACTCTAACTCAATTCCAACTGTTCAGTTACATAAAGCATTGTGCAGTTCATTCACTAACAGAAGGACTACAGGCATATTGGACAAAACAACAAGAGTAAATGTACATCAGCATGCAGTACATGGCAATTTGAAACATATGGAAGAAAGGAATAAAACTACTTTTTTTCTAGATTAAACACAGGGATCGCTATCCAGATGAAAAATACCAACAACTAAAACAGAACCGTCTTTGTCAAAGAATAAGAGTCCTATGTTAGAGAGTCACCAACCTGGAGTATTAGGTTTCTGGAAAAATAATATTAAGGAAATTGACAATGCAATATTTACTTGTCATGTAATTTTAACAACCAGACAAGTTGTACCATTTTAGAAATGCTTTGCCATTTAAAATAAAGAGGGTCTGATTCCAAACTCACCATGCAACTATGACGGCTTCTGATTTACACTGGTGTAAATGAGATGAGCATCTGACCTTATATAGCTCGCACTAAAATTAGTAACAAAAATCCATAACCTGTTTTCTCCTTGTAGTTTTGTGCTCTTTTATACTAGGAAATACATTACCACATGGTCAATAAAGTCAGTTCATGACCTTTTGGCACAATCTCATTCATCCAAGTTTGGTCTGGTGGACTAAACTTTCTTTCCATAGTATGGAACAAACAAACAAAAACAAGAAAACAAACTTGTAAATAATCCTATCAAAAGAGCGTTGCTGATTATAAGGCCAGAAGGGACCACTGTGATCAATCTAGTCTGACTACCTGTATAACACAGGCCATAACATTTCCTTGAATTGGAGTATGTCTTTTAGAAAAACATCCATTCTTGATTTTAAAATTGCCAGATCTAAAATGGAGTTCAGTTTCATGTTGAATTAAATTGTTTGCTGAGAGTAGATAATCTAGAAGTTATTGAAGGATGCTCATCACTAGAAATTGGTATATCTGAAATTTCCAGTCCTCTGCTTTGATTTCATTAGCTAAACTTGAATGAGAGAGTGCCTTTGTAGGGTGGAAGGTAAACATTAAAAAACATATTGTCAGCTAAATTTAAATTGTTTAGTTCTCCATTTTAAAACCCATCTTAAAATCTTCAAGATTTTTTTCCCCCCACTAGTGATCTTGTCCTTTTACCAAATGAAAAAAACACCGCTTTCCGTCTTTAAACTGGTATTTCTAATTGAACTGAAGTTAACATGACTTTGCATTTGCTTTTGCCCAGGGACTCTGCTGCCTGATCACTCTGTAAAAGATGAGACACCCCATCAAGGAGTCCAGAGACCAGCCTTTTAGGGTCTTTTGCTGCAGCAAGTCACTGTGTTGTGATTCAGCACTGCCAGCTGTTAGTTTTGTTTCGTTTCAAGGGTCAAGTGCACAAATATGATGTGTGTCTCACACAAACACTTTCTCTATAACTTGTTTCTAAGGCTACTATTAGGTCACGGAATCCGTGACTTCCATTGCCCTCTGTGACATTTTCTGCCCTGGGGCTGGAGCTCCCAGCCAGCCCCGCCTTTGCAGCCCCCAGCCCCCAGTGCTGCCCAGCCACGGCCGGCGGGACCCCGCGCAGCTGCCCAGCCGCAGCCGGCAGGACCCCCTGCACCTGCCCAGCAGCAGCCGGCAGCGGGGACTCCCCAGAGGTGCCCAACTGCAGCTGCAGCCAGGGCCAGTGGCTGGGGTATCCTGCAGCTACCAGCTGCCCAGGTGAGGGGACCCCGCAGCAGCCCAATCCCAGGGGCAGGGGGACTTTGGCACTCCCACGCACCGCATCGGTGGGGAATTCGGGAGCCCCAGCAGCAGTGGGTGCTTGAACCCACCTATCCCTTTTGTCTGGGATATTTTTAGTGAAGGTCAGGGACAGGTCATGGGCTGCCGTGAATTTTCGTTTATTTCCTGTGACCTGTCCATGACTTTTACTAAAAATATTTGTGACAAAAACTTAGCCTTACTTATTTCCAATTGCAGTACGAGTAAAATCTGGGCTAGGTGTAAGTGTGTTGCATTTTTAATTTGCTGAGTCATGTTTGCCTCGTTAGTCAGCTCATTGCTGCAAGCAAAGCAAGGTATCCCCAGTAGAGGGTAACCTGCAATGCAAATAAGGACTACTTTAAAGCCAGAATAAACACATAACCCTCCTACATGAAACAAATGGGCTGCATTTTTTTTTTAAACATAGATATTCCTCAAGTAATGCCTCCTTATCAAAGATAGAAAGAAGAATGAAAAACTCCATGATGTCCACTAGGGACCTTATCTTGCAGATTTATCTAGCAAGTGCTTAGATATTACAGCATAGAGAACTTTAGGAAAAGCCTAAATGGATGGGATACATAGTAGCACACCCTAAATGAGTACTTCCCACATCTTTGTGTTATCAAATTTTATAATTATATTAGAAACACTTGTACTTACACAACAATCCTTTCTATTACTTAAGAAGTTACTAAATAAATTAAGATTTCTAAGTTTTTCAGAAGTAAAACAGAAACAATACATTCATGTCTGCAGCTAGTTGATCAAGGAGTGTCTGCAAGTCATTGCCTGTTAACAACATGACTTAGAAAAATAAACTGAACAGTCATAGATCATGGGAAGTAGTGCATATGCATGTGGGGTGGAAAATACATCCAGGAAAGTGGGGGTTTTTTATTATACAAAAATAAAGTCTCTTGTCCGAGTCTGCACTTGAATACTGAGCAATACTATAAACAGGCTTTAAGTTGGGCACCCAAAATTGCTAGTCACTTTTGAAAACTTAGGCCTGAAAGTGTTGGTAAATATTTACTAAGTATAATTATCAAAATGTTTACCTTAGTAAAAATAGCCAATGGCATGCCATAGTGGTCCTCCTCCAACCCAGATATCAGTCCTGGAACAAGAACCACATGTCCTGTTTTAGCCTGAGGTTGCACAGTAATTGGAGGGCTTTCCGACCTCGTGCATTCCTTTGAAAGGATTTCAGTCTGTTCTGATGTCATATTTTCATGTTCTCCTTCTTTCAAGTTGGTATCCTCCAAAACACTAGGATCCAAGGTCTCCCAGTCGCTTTCAGAAGACTCTGGAGAAGTGCGTGAAGGAGGTTTCAAATGTTGCCCAGTGCCATTGGAGGACTCTGATCCATTGCAATTCTTTTCAGAATGGGATAAAGGCACATCTGTTTTCTGAGCCTCCCGTACATGGTTTCCTGATAGCTTCCTGCCTTCCTCACCCATTCCTGAGTTTGTATTTGAAATGTCAGCAGCAGACACAGAAACATAATCATCTAAAGGGGGAGTAACTTCCCGCAGGCCAGTATCCTCTGATACACTCTTTCTTGGTCTGTACTGTGAACTGTCAGTAAGACCATGTTCAATCATACCTGGAGGACAAACACATACACAATATCATCTCACCAAAGATTTTAGTGATTTTTGATAATGGCAAAGTAGGAAATGCTTTTTAGTATATCAAAACAAAAGTGTCATGCATTTTCATTGCCACTTTAAAAATCCAGTCCACTTCTGCCAGAGGCGCCGACTTTCTAATGTGCTGGGGGTTGCTCGACCCCCACTCTGCCCCAGGCCCTGACTCCACTTCACCCCTTCCCCTAAGACCCCACCCCTTCCCTGCCTCTTCCCGCCCCTGCTCTGCCTCGTTCCACCCCCTCCCCCGCCACTCCAGCGCCTCCTGCACGCCGCGGAACAGCTGATCATGGTGGGCGGGAGGAGGGAGAGAAGCTGATTGGGTGGGGGGGCTGCCGGTGGGTGCTCAGCACCCACCATTTTTTCCCATGGGTGCTCCAGCCCAGAGCACCCATGGAGTCGGCGCCTATGACTTCAGCACAAATAGAGCAGCACTAACATTCTGCCTTGGCAAGTGTTATTTAAAATTCGATAAACGTTTGGCAGGAACACAGAACCAATGACTTCTTATTCACTGACATATCAAAACTCCCCAATATGCAGCCCACAGAGATAAAATAGACTTAGTTTCTTATTACTAAGCTAAGGAGCACTCAATAAATATCAAGTGTGATCAGGTTGTGCGCATGTGTGCTTCATAAAAATATTACGTAGCTGTGTGTGTGAATTCATTGTGGCTATTATACTCTGGCAATATACCAACACAGCCCCTGTGTCACATAAGTCCCCCCTGCCCAAATAGATCACTGTCAATTTCAGTTATGAACAGAAATTACACAAGAAAGAAATAGCCGAAACCTGCTTTTCCTTACCAGGAAAGAGAGACAAGACAGTCATCAGTGCTCCCACCAGTCTATTTACTGGAGAAATATAAAACAACACCTGTGGGGAGGGGGATGAAGGGAAAATTAAAATGACATCTTAAGTCAGAGAGAAAAGCAAACAGAAACAAACAAACAAGAGAATCTGAGGACATCTAATGCCTATATCTATCTATCTATCTATCTATCTAAAAAAAAAAAATGTTTAGATCAGCTCATGGAGAATTTCACTTCGATAAAAGTCCCCATAACATTTTTATTCAGATAAATATTTAAAGAGAAGACATAACAAGGCATTTACTATACTTGGATGATTCAATCTTATACTGGTTGGTTAGATCAGTTTCAGGGGCGGTAAGAATGACTAGCTACAATCTTAATGATTGCAGAAGGTCATTTTTGCAATTCAATCAATTTGGTCCTTGCTGGTGAAGAACGGGTGCGATGCCACATTGCCTTTAGCTGACTGGAGAATTGCCCTCGTCAGGCAGTCAGAACTGTTTTGAAAACCCATCCATGTGAAGGAATACCTCTTCTTCCCACACATGGCCAAAATTTTGTTTGTGGCATGGTAATTATATATTTAAGGTTAGTGCTTTCCATAATTCTAGTGTGTTTCTTCCTTTAGTTTGTCTGGGTGCACATTGACTCCCTTTCCCTCTGTAACAAGCCAGCAAATAGCGTGATCCTGGCAATAAATATCCAAATGGCCACCATCTGGAGATGGTGTCTCAACCCAGCAGTAGTTGGGAGTTTGAGACATGCTTCCTCCTACCTGTGGGACAGGGATCAACCCATGGATTAATGGGAGTTGAACCACAGAACAAAAGGCATCTTTCTGATCAAGAATGGGTGGCATTATTGGGCATACTGGCTTAGTATGTTTAAGGTCTTTGACTGTACAGGTTTCCCCACAACTATTCTGGAACCTTAGCAGCTGTTCGGAAGCAGCCAGTACAGGAAAACAGTGTGTTCTCTCTCTCTCTCTCTTTTAGCAGATGCCATGGTTCACTTTCTGCTTGTAAGTTCAGAAAGAATTCTCACGTTTATTCAATAGATGTCCAGCTTTTCAAACTAGACTCATGTTTGAGAGTCATTTGAGCATGCCTGGGAAAGCTTTTCTCTCCACTCTTCCTGTGAATTTGTATCTTGTGGTTTGTACAACTTCAGAACAGAATTATAGCTCAGTACTAGATAACTAGAATGTTTAGCTGTAATTATGAAATGCTACCATAATCAGTTTTTAAATCAAATAGGCAAGGCGGTTTCTAAAACATTTCTTGTATCAATGTAAAGTGAAGCAATCATTTTTAATTCTAAAGTTTAAAATATTTGTAGTAGACTTTTGAAATATTTGGGAAACTGTTCAACAGACCAATGTAGATGTGGAAAGTGAAACAAACCCCACCCCATCCTTACACTGAGATTTCTGAAACTAAATGTTTTATATAACACAATAAATATATGCAATTTTAAACTGACAGGCTTTTTGGTGTACTCTGAGTCTGTTACTAAGATTACCATGTGGCACTGCTACTGACTTTTTTGGAATTAAACTCAACACTTCAGCTTTGGCAAATGAAAAAGTACACAATGAGACACTTGGATCTCGATCATGCAATCAGGCCTGGTAGCACATATGGCCACTAATTCTCATGTTCTTAAACAATTAGCTATTTTAAAACTAGAAATATCTATTTAAAAAACTACACTGAAAGAATGTTAAAGTAGCAAGGCTAAGCAATGAAAAAAATAGTACAAAATGCTCCAGTTAAGGTTGCACATCAAATCTTAGTTTTACCCACTTCTATGAAGGCATTTCCAGTCTAATTACGCTATCGTGTTTTCCAAAATATATTTTAAGTAATTTAAGGTTGTAGAAAAAGTATCTAGTTAAAATGGTGGCAAAGCCCCAGAACAGACACTTAAACCAGTTTTATCCATTAAGTTACCAACTGAAGCAAAAATCTATATAAGCAAGGGTTAAATTGGTTTAAGTGTATCTACATTAGAGATTTGAGCTGATTTGACCAGATCAATTTTTTTAATTGATTTAGACAAAATAGCACACTCTTCTAGTACAGAAAAGGCTTGAGGATGTAGAAAAAATATATTTGAATAATTATAAGCTATCACAATGCATATAGGGCAGAGTTAAGGTTGTGCATGCAATCTTAATATATGCATTTCTTGACTTCTGATTTCTTTTGTGCAACCTTGATAAAAACTGTGCTCATGTCTGATTTGTTGATATTACTTCCTGTCCTTCAATGAATGATTTTTTTATAGTTGTCCTATAAAGGCAACTTCAAGTCATTTCTGTCAAGGAGATGAACTTATAATTTAGCTTGTTCACTGGGGGAGCAAAGTAAGATTTTGACTTTTAACATGAAAATAAACATTGTAGGGAAAAAAGATCCCTGTGGTCATGTATTTGTGAGCTGATATTCAGTCACTTTACTGAAAGATCTTGACCCAACATTTGAATTTACAAATTGGTACTCTTTTGTTTCTATTTCTTATCTGTTTGTACATGTTCCAGAGTCCTCTTAAATGGCCAAGACAGCACCTCTTTTAGGCAGTAAGACAGCCTGAAGAAAAATATAACTGAGACTTACACTTCTCTGTGGATTTAAACTAGGTTGACTTACTTATTTTAATATTTATTTTTATTTACTGTGAATCAAAGTTAACATGACTAGAGACACATGACCTTGGATACTAAATATATATTTCAGATAAGTATCCATACAATTCACAAAAATCTAAAACTTGAAAAAATCTAAAGCTTGCTTCCTTTGGTATTTATATTACTATCTATTTTATGTTTAAGTGAAGTTCTTTTTTGCTGGAACTTATGCACTAAGAATTTTCACTCTACAATGGTGAGTGCACTATTTAGGTCCTGATACTTCCCATCCATTCCCTTATGCAGTTGACCATTTCTCATTATCATTTGTACCAATTCTCCCAGTGGTTTTTCGTGATATGTACCTCCATCCCTTAAAAACTGTTATGAAAATTTCCCTGCCCAAGTTTACCAAATTTTACTTGCCTTTGCTCTAGAGTAACTATTAATTTTTTCCATTATTGACAGTTTGTGAGCAGAATGTATACACCAACACACACAGAGCAGTTAATCAAGGGGATAAAGTTTTCCAGTTTTATTTATACCTGCATGTAAATATACTTGAGCATTGGGTTTTACTCCAGACATATTTAGTGTAGCATTTATCTTTCACTAACATACGCTCTATAGAGAGTCATATGAACAATTACATCTCCATTTCAATCCTCTCCTTCATCCCACAGACCCTACCTTTTTCTCTAGAAGAATCAATTTAAAAAGAATTAAGATCTGCAAAATAAGAAGGGAAAATTAACATGGTGGGTGACTAACAAACAGGGGGGAAAAACACATTTACATGTGTGTACATGTGTGTAATATATGTAAATTCATCTTTCATTAAAAATGTTTCCCTTAGCTATTTCATTGGCCGGGAACGGCAAACCGCGGCCACTGGGAGCTGCAGGGAGCCGTGCCTGCAGATGGTCAACGTCAGCAAAATGTCTCGCAGCCCGCAATCAGATTACCCTGATGGGCCACATGCGGCCCACAGGTTGCCCACCACTGCTCTAAGCATTCCTAATCCCCACAATTTATACAACAGCCCAGTGATTAGGGCGCTTACCCAGGAGGTAGAAGGCCTGATCTCAAATCCCCACTCTGCCTGAGAGGAGCAGGGACATAAACCCAGATCTTCACTTCCTGGGGGGGTGCTCTAACCACTGCACTATGGTGTATTCTGAGGCAAGTTTCTCTCAATCTCTACTACTGAAGTTGTTCCACTTTGCATAAAACAAGAAAATATTCATTCAGCCATAGAGAGAATGAGAATGACTCTATAGTCCAGCAATTAGGGAACCTACCCAAGATGTGGGAGAGTCAGGTTCAAGACCCTGCTCCTATCAGGCAGAGTTGGGATTTGAACCTGAGTCTCCCACATCCTATGTAAGTCCTCTAACCACTGGGATAACAGGTTTAAGTGGGGTGGCATCACCATCTCCTACTCCTTGGTGTATGTGGGGTTATTTTTTGTGGGGTGTTTTTTTGTGATATATGCATAAAGGAAGTGAAGAGTACTTGAAACCTGCCTACTGGAGATACTTCTAGTAGGGGAGGGAGAGGGAGGAAAGAGGGAATCCCTAACAAGGGTAGAGCCAACGGAGCAGGTTGCTACATCTCCCTCCCCACAACTCCTGGCAAGGAAATATGGGTAGTGTGTGGTGGCAGGAAGGGTGAGTGGCTGGAACATATCTCCAGATGGTATATGGTCCCTCAAACAACAACCCCCAGGTTGCACCAACCTGCATCTGAGGCCAGAAAGTCCCAGGAGGCTGTATCCAGCTCCTTAGCAGCACCCCCTAGGTACAGCAGAGAGTCTGGACCTTAAAATATGAAGAAGTGTATGTGTGCACATGCTTAGCTGTCAGTTGCTCATCATGCAACCTACATTTTTACCATGTAAAAAAAGCATGCTGCTGCTGTACTTTATTAGCCACATGAAGAAAGCGTACCTTGTGTCTAAACTGAAGGACAAGATCTCGGGGAGACAGACCTAAAACATTGAGAACAAATCCATTAGTGAAGCTTTGCAAGGGATATCAACTCCTTTCTTCCTGTCCCCCATTTTTCTATTGACCAAATTACATAAGCTAAAGTGACACACGATGATTTCCCATTCTCATGGAAAACATGCTGGTGATTTCATTAAAAGAATTCAAACCACCTTCTCTTCCTTCTAAGAATGAGAGTTGAAAGTAAGATGGAGACTCTGCATTCCAGAAGATGGCTATTTACTTTCATACTGAAGCCAGCTGGCTAAAGCATTTCCCTATGGGAGCATTTGATTAAACAACGACTTTTAGTTCTCTTTCTAGATCACAATTCTTCCTATGGTATGTGGAGCAAAGGATGTAGGGGGAGATTTTCCAAGGCATAAAGGGCAGTTAGGTGCTCAGCTCCCTTTGGAAGTCAAAAGGAACTGGGTTCCTAACTGCCATTTATGCCATTGAAAATTTCCCCCACAATTAAAATTTTCAAAAAAGCATAGTTTTCAGAAGGAGCTGAACAGCTCACTCACTAAATCAGTGTTTCCCAAACTTGGGACGCCATTGGCCTGGAGTGGCGAACCGCGGCCAGTGGGAGCCGCGATCGGCCGGACCTGCGGACGCGGCAGGAAAACAAACAGGCCCGGCCCGCCAGGGGCTTTCCCTACACAAGTGGTGTCCCAAGTTTGGGAAACACTGCACTAAATGTATATCATATCAAGAGGCATGACTGAAGTATCATGGATTACAACCTAAAATGAGATCCACATTATGGAAAAACAGATAAAGGGTAGTTTACCTGAAAATTATTTAACTCCATAAACGAGAGGGAAAATAATAAAGTCCCATGCAGGCACATAAACTTGTGGTGCTAAATTTTAATGCACATAAACAAACTAGTTCAGAGGGAATTATTTGGCTGATATAACATTATATATTATTGCTTATAAAAACGTCCCTTACCAAGATAAACTTGTGACCCCTCCAGTGTAGTTCCTCCCAAAGAGCTATTCATATGCTCATAAAGTTCCTGTAAAAGTTAAATAAAAAAAATTAATGGCATATGAATACCACATCTGATTAGTAACACCTGTTCTAAAGAGCTACCCAAGGGACCAAAATAAATAAAATAATTTGTTTCAAAGAGATGGACAGACAAAAGAACATTTTTGCTTATAACTGGGTTTTTACTTTAAGGGTGTCATTGAAGATATTGTTCCTAGATATTTCACTAATCAGAAATCTGTTCCTTTCTCAGATTCGTATTAGGATAATATATTATTTCATGTAATTATTTAAAATAGCTGAATAGAAGTATCACCTATGAAAATGCAATACATACAAGAATACATTGATTAAAGAATGTTTATAACTTAAAATCTATGGTCATACACAAGGAGCCTTATACTGTAGTAGTATATATTGAAAAGTTACCTTAAGAATTGAAATTTGTGAGAAGTCTTTTTCTTCAAAATAGGCATGAGTAATGAGCTGTAGCTTTGCTTGAAGTAATCCATACAAAGGCTTGTGAGACAGAGAAATGAACATGTTACGTCATGAATGAAAGGCAGATGAAAAAAGCACATTTGTTGCTGGTTTACAGTTCCAGTGTCCTTCCTCCATACCCCCCAACTGTCCTTGTGTTCTAAAACAGATAGATACCCCACTAGATGGAAGTGTAATTTTTAAAGACAAAAGCCCTCACTGTGCATTTTAATTAGGTAATTTTATCTTGTTTTTCATTGGCAGATAGTGCATCATCACTCAATATCCTGCCAGTAGTGTTGTGGGGATAGAATAAGCGGGAACTTTCCTGCTTAATCTTGCTCATGCAGTTGAATTCATCTCTCAATAAAGAATTCTTTTCTCTACCTGTAAAGTGTAGTTGCATAGTCTGACTGTAAAAAGCAGCCTGCATTGCAACGTAGACCCCCAGATAACTGAGAGCTACACCTAATATATTCTGAAGACACAGCATATTCCACATAACATATTACACCAGGGGTCGGCAACCTTTCAGGAGTGGTGTGCCGAGTCTTCATTTATTCACTCTAATATAAGGTTTCGTGTGCCAGTCATACATTTTAACTTTTTTAGAAGGTCTCTTTCTATAAGTCTATAATATATAACTAAACTATTGTTGTATGTAAAGTAAATAAGGTTTATAAAATGTTTAAGAATCTTCATTTAAAATTAAATTAAAACGCAGAGCCCCCCGAACCGGTGGCCAGGACCCAGGAAGTGTGAGTGCCACTGAAAATCAGCTCGCGTGCCACCTTCAGCACGTGTGCCATAGGTTGCCTACCCCTGTACTACAGTAACCGCTAGAAAAAAGCTTCATTTCACAGTTGTCCATTACTAGGTTTTTCATTATCTGATAACTTACTAGTAATTTTATAGTGTATCACCATGTCTCTACACTTCAATTGGAGGTATGGTTGCAGCATGGGCTGGCATCCCATGCTATCTTAAATCTAGCTAGCAGTGAAGACACAGCGGCATGGGCTAGCAAGGTAAGTACATACTCAGGGTCCCCAGCATGCTCGTACAGCCTGCACTGAAACCTGTGCTATCATAAAGTACATGCATTTTTCCATGCAATGTAGTTGTAGTCATGTCAGCCCCAGGATATTGGAGAGAAGGTGGGTGAGATCATATCTTTTATTGAACTGACTTGTGTTGGTGACAGAGACAAGCCACACAGAGCTCTTCTTCAGGTCTGGAGAAGGAACTCCTAGTGTCACAGCAAAAGCTGGGAGTACCTTTCCCAAACCTGAAGAAGAGCTCTTTGTGGCTCAAAAGCTTGTCTCCCTCACCAACAGAAGTTGGTCCAACAAAAGATATTACCTCACTCACCTTGTCTCTCCAGTTGAAGAAGTTATAATAAAATTTGAGTGCCTTGGCCTTCTAACACAGCTGTGATTTCAATGCTCATTTTGTTACATTTTAAAGTGTTTCTAACAAAGAACATTTAAAATAATGAAAGTTTCCAAACAAAAATTTGTCAAACCAGTTTTCTGTGTGTATTCTTTAAAAAAAAAGTTTGTCTTTGTTAGTTGCTCTCTTACCAACTGACTTAGAACACAGACACTTTTCTGTACCGTTTCTCGGGTGACATCTGCTTGCCGCACTTTCAGTGCCTAAGAAAAAAAGTATTATATGTAAAAATATTGTATGTATTTCAAAAATTATTTTTAAAGCCAGTTACCAGAAAACCACTACTGATCAAAACAAAACCCAGAATGTGCTATTTGAGAATTGGCCTACCCAGTGGCATGCAAATGACATTTTTAATAAGGTATGCAACAACTTTTTAGATGACAGATAAAAAGATTTTTTTCTAATGTACAGACTGTGATTAATAAACCAAATACATTTTTGCCAAATACTAGTAAGCCATATATAATGAAACCTGAGACTATACTAATACACGATTACCTAACATTTCTACTGAAATTAAAAATCCGTTCTTCTATCTTTTGTAAGAAACTCCTCAGTGACAAAGTCATAAAAATCTGGTAAGCTGCACAAGTACCTAAGCAGTTCCTTTTCGATGGTCAGTGAAACCAAGCTGGACAGGTGTTTGCCACTCTGGGTGTTGCGTGTAAATGTCTAAATGTGCTTTAAAGTTGAAAAAAGATCTTTCCACTGTGGCTGCAGAGTAGGGAATAATCAGAAATAAGGTAGCCAATTTGTTGACTTTAGAGAAGCAAGTTTGTAAATCCAGCACATGAATAGTTCTATACAAAAGTCACTTTTCTCTTGCCACTGTTCTCATTTGTACACAGCACACAGCTTGGAATGCAATCTACTAATGTCAAAAATATTTGGATAAGATGCTTCTTCCAGAGATTTGAGAGCATTAACCAGAAAATGTGTCTGGAACTCCTTGAATTGTTTTGGATTCAGCAATTGTACAAATTAAAGTTTCTCTACACTTTCAAATTGTACAATAACTATTCTCTGACATTGTCAATAACCTCAAAGAAGAGACGTTTATACGTTGCTTGGCCTTCACTTGCTCTTTTTTCCCTTCAATGTTCACATGCACCTAACTCCGACACCTCTTTCCAAAACTCGTCAAAAATTTGTTGCTTTCGACTAATTTGCTCTAACGTCTCAGAAGTCTGCCGAATACAAAACCCAATATCATACATTTTGGTTTGAAGAACATGAAACATCACTTCTGTCACTTCAAACATGTTGTTGTAGACGCAAAGGAGAAACAAACTGAAAATTATCAACCACAGTCAGCAAACCCATGGCTGAGTGAAAAGACTGAGCATCCCAAGCTACTGGATTCTGCACCTTTTGAAGAGTTCAGTCAGAGCTTCTCTGCTAATTTTACAATTTGTACAAGCCTTGAATGAAAATTCCACCTTGTGGTACAAACAGAAGGCTGTCTCTGTTTAACTAGGCTTCCAAGAAGTTCAGTCCTTTGAAGATTGAGAGGGGAAAAAACCAGAGAGATTCTTTCTAATTTTTTGAAGAAAATCAGTCTGCTACTGTTTGCTGCAAAATTGAGGACAAGATTTAAAACACGGACATAGCAATGAACAAAAAGTGCACAGAGAAACTTTTCATGAACACGTTTCTGAGGCCTACCTATGTCACCTGCCATTACTGCTGCACTGCCATATGTCTGAGCTACAAACCTTGTCAACAAATTTAAACTTCTGGCACACAGTTTCAACATGCTGGCAAAGGTCAGCTGCAGTTCGATTGTTACTAACGTCATAAAGAGCAACAAAGTGTTCAATATCACCATTCTTGGTCACATAATGCAGTACAGTCAAAAGCTGGACTTATTGGGACCAGGGCCGACGAGGGGGGGGGAAAGCCGGTACAAATTACCGGGGCCCGGCAGTCCGGAAGGGGGCCCGGGGCCCGGCTTCCCCCCACCCCTCGTCACCTTACCGGGGCCCGGCGGTCTGGAAGGGGGCCAGGGGCCTGACTTCCCCCNCTCCCTCCCCCCCCCCCCCCCCGTTGGCCCTGTTTACCCGGGGCCCAAACCCACTCTGAGCGGCCCTGATTGGGACTGACGTTCCATCAAGTAAAATAGCAACAAATGGTGTTTCCTCAATTTCTTTGGCAATGGCATTAAGTTGGATATTACTTACTGCTTTGATGAGGTTATTTTGAATTGTTTGATGTTCCAGAAAATAAAGTAGATGGTTCCCAAATGCTGCTTGATTAAAGGATCGAATTCCCTGACTAATTCTAAGATTTCTACATAATTGCCCCGATTCAGGGAGTCATCCGTTTAGTTATCCCTACAAAACACCAGCTCTTGTTCTCTGAGATTAAATAAAACACAAATTAGTCTTTGCAAAGAGCCTGATTCTGACAGTCTTTTTATTGTGTTGTCTCACAGCACTTCTCCATAGCTCATCTAACTGAAGATCAGTGCAAGCTTGTCCAAATGTTCGTAACTGTATGCAGCCTGCTAGGTGTTGCTGGCTACTAGTGACAACCACAAGCTTTATAATGGTTCTTTAGGTCATTGTATCCTGCCTTATTCCATACATTCTTTTCACTGATGAAAAGTAGACAGGGTCAGTAGTATAGCTTGTTTGTTTTCACACACTCACAGATCCATTCACATTTGTACACAGCTTCACTGAAATACAGTTTCAGATCACTAATTGCAATTTTGGTTTGGGCTTCCATTATTTATAATGTCTGTTTCTGTTGTAGTCTCTTGCACTAAATGAATTAGTGAACAAATTTGGCATGAAACTTTCCATCCTGATGAGGAGTTGACGTTGCTAGCTCTGTTCAATCACAGACGATTCAATTCTACACTTTCATGCCTGAGCTACTTTTTCCAGTGCACAGCTGGTCAGGAAGTCAGCTGCCTACAGTAATGTTGCCTAGGCAATGTGATGTAACTTGGAACACTGCACGCCTTGCCAGCAAAACAAGACAACAACCGACAAACAGATTAATTACATGCAAAGCTTTCATATGCTTGTAGAATAAAACATTTTTTGTGAATTCTGAGGCATGCAATGCATGTGCTGCATCCATAGACAGCACACCACTCGGCCTAACTCATTGTTGTCTATGCCCCCCCCCATGTTGCTGTCACTGAAACGTCCATTGACTTCAGTGGTGCAGTATCAGACCTTAAGGCAATATGCTTTACAACACTACAAATAGTCAGAACAATTGGTCACAGTTGTGTTCTTAACTCACTGCACATACAGTAGTTGCAAATAGAATCATAGAAATGTTAAGCTGAAAGGGACCTCAAGAAGCCATCTAGTCCACCCGCACTCCCCCATGCTGAGGCAGGACTAAGTATACCTAGACAACTTCTGACAGGTGTTTGTCAAACTTGTTCTTAAAATCCTCCAAAGATGGGGATTCCACAGCCTCCTTTGGTAACTCTTATAGTTAGAAAGTTTTTTTTCTAAAATCTAACCTAAATCTCCCTTGCTGCAGATTAAGCCTATTACTTCTTGTCCTACCTCTAATGGACAGGGAGAACAATTGATCATTGTAACAGCTCTTAACATATTTGATGACGGTTATCAGATCGTCCCCCTCAGTCTTCTTTTCTCAAGACTAAACACACACAGGTTGTTTTAATCTTTATACATGTCAGGTTTTTAAAATCTTATCATTTTTTGTTGCTCTCTTCTGGACTCTCTCTGATTTGTCCACATGTTTCCTAGCACGTGGTGCCCAAAACTGGACACAATACTCCAGCCCTGGCCTCGCCAGTGCAGAGCAGATTGGAACAATTATCTCCTATGTCTTCATATGACACTCCTGTTAATACACCCCAGAATGACATTTGCCTTTTTTCACAACTGCATCACAATGTTGTCACATTCTATTTGTGATCCACTATAACCCCAGATTCTTTACTGGGATAGTAGTTCTTAGCCAGTTTATTCTCCATTTTATAGTTGTGCGTTTGATTTTTCCTTTCTAAATGTATACTTTGCATTTGCCTTTATTGAATTTTATCTTGTTGATTTCAGACCAATTCTTCAATTTATCAAAGTCATTTTGAATTCTAACCCTGCCCTCCAAAGTGCTTGCACCCCTTCCAGCTTGGTGTCATCTGAAAATTTTATAAGCAGTCTCCATTCCATTATCCAAGTCATTAATGAAAATATTAAATAGTACTGGACTCATGACAGATCCCTATGGAGCTCCACTAGATATGCCCTCTCAGTTTGACAGTGAACCATTGAAAACTACTCTGAGTACAAGTTTTCAACCAATTATGCAACAACTTTATAGTAGTTTTATCTAGACCACATTTGCCTAGTTTGCAGAGTATTGCTGAGATGACATGCACAGTCTTTGGTACTGAAGACTGTTTAAAAGGCACCAGCATAAATAGAAGGCAATGGGATGGGGAAGAAACAGGTATGTTTAGCTCAGGGTGATTTGACAAGCAAAAGGCCACAACCTCTCCCTTCTCCTTCTCTGACACAATACCTATACAAAGGGACCAGTTGAAAAGCTTTTGTCTGGAAAGAGTGTTTCATGCTCAGGCATTTTCTTCTAGCCAGCTGTAAATGGAAGTGGCAACACCTGTGGAGTCAGCTGCTCTCTCAGCTAGAACAAATAGTTCTAACATTTATCAGCAGGGCTAGAAAGGGTAGAGGCAGAAATCATATAGCCAAATGATTCTCTTATATTGTACAAAACAGCAAGAATGTGGATTACAGCCCACATATCTATCAAAAAGCCAGATTGGGCAGAATGCTGAAGTTGTTGCTACATAAAACACATATTGCTTTATATTCCACTTGTTCCAAAACAGTTCAATTTAAAATCTATTTACCCTCTTAATGGTTAGTAAACAGCAGAAACTGTAATCAGCAGTATAATAAAACTAAGTTAAAACAACTGTACAATTAAATACAGAGAGACTTTAACCACAGGATACCACAATAATTGGCTATTGCACAAATACTGAATAAACCAGAGTCAATACAAAATAATAATAGAATTGCAATTATGCATTTAATATTGTAAAGTTGATTCAAACAAGAATTAATAAACAGACTTTAAAAGTAATCCAAATGTGATTGGGGGACAATATAAATAAAGTACACAGCATGTCATTTAAGACTTCTGAACATAAAAGTTATCCAGAACTCCTTCTAAAAACTATTAGACATTCAAGGTTGTTGCATGTCATTGGAAAGGTTATTATACATATTTTAAAATAAGTGTGTAATAACATTAGAGAGTAATTATAACTACAAACATTTATATTGTGCCCATCACTTTTTAAAATCTTGGCACATTGCACATATATCAGATCAAGTACAAGACAATTTCCTCAAAGAGTGGAACAATACACACTACAACCCCCTTACTGCCCTTATAGCCCCAAAATACTTCCCTGAAAATCTAACTGGTCTGGACAATAGAGAACTACATTTAATGGAAAACCTGTGCAAAAGAGAATTTTGATCCACCTTGAAAATGTACTTTTTGCAAAGGAGACCAATATCTTTTCTGGAAATAAAGGAGATACATGAAGGAAGAATTTGTGTGTCTGTGCAATAGAGGTACCCAAAGATCTTCTAAGGGCTGTTACTGGAATAATTTAAACCTGCTTTCAGCAAGGAGTTCCACTTCCCTGGCAATATAAATTCTTAGCTAGCCTGACAGATTCTTCCAGCTTACTTCAGCTTCTGGGAGCTTTTGCCTGGTAGATTCGCTGTAACCAAAACATATAATGGGACATGTAAGGTGACTGACATGAACCACAATGTTCCTGGTGGTGAAAGAAAAGAGAGACTTCTTCAGCTCTAAAGGTACCTACTCTGCAGATTCATAGGTTTTAAGGTGAGAGAGACCATTCTGATCAGTTAGGGTTGATCTCTTGCATAATGCAGGTCATGGAATTTCACCCATTCATTTCTGTATCAAACCTATAATTTTACTCTTGCATATTTGCAACTATAAATTACCTTGGCTTCAATCTGCCTATAGCAAGAGACACCATATATTGTGGTTCGATCTCCACATCTTGGTGGCAAGTGGAAAAACACAGTATCTAAGAAAGGAGAGAAAAAGCTTCATCAGCCACCAACAGAACGATGCATCAACATTTTGTATTTTCAGCTCTGTAGTCATCTTTTTCAACATTACTCTCATTTACAAAAGCCTTACTGAAGAAATTGCACTTTCTACCAGCTCTACCCTTTTGTAAGTAGAGCTGAAGTCTTTTTGTCTAAATCTGTGACCAAACTGTTCCAGTAACTAGTAAACAACTTACTTTCCCTCTGTGCAAAGGTGCCAAATAAGCAATATTTATGCTATGACATGACAAAGGGCACTAAAAAAAGAGCTTTTCATTAAAAGCTAGACAGTGTTTAATAATTATGCAAACAGATAGATATATTACTGCCACTAACTGTTAATTGCTAATTTATAGATACAGCAAAGGCAAAGCACTCATTAGAAGAATTCTGTTTTGCAGTTCACAACATTTCACTATGAAGTGAACCCTGTCTTGAGAGTGACTAAAATTGGTTACTGACTTTATAATAATGAAATGAAACAGAACTGTACTTAAAAATATGTAGTAGTCTCTTGAGAAAAGGAGTTAGGTACTAAAAACGGTCAGTCCCTTTTACAGATTTCACTGCATTCTAAAGAGATTGGCTAGGGGTTTAGTAGAATTTTTAATAAATGTCTCTCCAAGCCAATAAACAAGTAGCCTAATTCCCCATTTCACTGGACACTAGTAACTCTTACACTGTGAATTACTCATAACCTGCACAGGAAAACCAGGGCCAATATGTTATAGTAAATTTACGGTAATCTTATTTTGAAATACATTTGGTAATTCCAACTTAAATCTTTAGTGTGTTTCTGGCCATAAAACCCAAGGATATACACCTAACAGGTTTAGTTGCTTTGTTGCTATGCTAGCTTTGAAGCAATCTCTCTTCAAAATATGCACTAATGACCTGTTGCTGTGGTAATGAAATGACAGAAAGTCAACTATTTAGCTTTCATGCATAGGGCTGTGGCACTGAGCCAATGTAGAAACAACTTCACTCACCTGGTCCTACTTCCTGCTTTAGAATGCACTCAGTAGATCATTTGATATTTAATTATACAGAAATGAAACAAAGTCAGGACCCAACACAGAGTCAAGGAGTGGCCTCTTACTGATGCAAAGATAAATTCTTTTGATACAACTCCTATACTTTTGCTACCAATTCCAGGTGAAATACCTCTAAAATTTAGAGGGTCAGATGCAATTTGAATTAGAAACATAACAAAACCCTAATTAAAAGTAGTATCAGGGTATTTTTGTGATTTTACAATTTCTTCTTTTTAAAAGTTTTCTTCTCCCCTGTTGCTGTGCAGAGAAAAAACGGTTACTCACCTTCTCGTAAGTTTTGTTCTTCAAGATCTGTTGTTCATGTCCATTCCAATCAGGTGTGCGCGCACCGTGTGCACGACAGCTGGAAGATTTCCCCCCTAGCAGTATCTGTAGGGTTGGCCTGGGCGCCCCCTGGAGTTGCAACTTCATGGCGCCCAATATAGGGCCTTGCCAACCCAATCCCACCTCAGTTCCTTCTTGACGGGTACTCCGACAGAGGGGTAGGAGGGAGGGTATTGGAATGGACATGAACAACACAGCTCAAAGAACAACAGTTACGAGAAGGTGAGTAACTGTTTTTTCTTCTTCAAGTGCTTGTTCATGTCAATTCCAATCAGGTGAATCACAAGCCCAAGTTCAGGAGGCGGGGTCAGAGTTGTCCACCTATTGGAGTACCACTCTACCAAAGGCCGCGTCGTCTCTGGCCTGCTGGGTAATCGCATAATGTACGGCGAAAGTGTGTATGGAGGACCACGTTGCTGCCCTGCATATTTCCTGGATAGGAACCTGAGCCAGGAAAGCTGCTGAAGAAGCCTGTGCCCTGGTGGAGTGTGCAGTGATTGGAGGGGCTGGCACCCGTGCCAGGTTGTAGCACTGTCGAATGCACGACGTGATCCACAACGAAATTCGTTGGGAAGAGACGGGAAGACCCTTCTGTCCACCACAGCCACAAACAGTTGAATGGACTTCTGGAATGGTTATGTTTTTTCAATATAAAAGGCAAGCACTCTGCGGACATCCAAAGAGTGAAGCCTCTGCTCTCTGCCACTCAAGTGCAGCTTAGGACAGAACACTGGAGGAAGATGTCCTGGTTGATGTGAAACTGGGAGACAACCTTCAGGAGGAAAGCTGTGGCCTGAGCTGAACCTTGTCCTCATAGAACATGGTGTAAGGAAGCTCTGATGTTAGGGCCTTGAGCTCAAACACCCTTCTGGCTGAGGGGAGTGACGGGGGGTGGGCACAGAATTGGATGGAGTATCCCCTCTCTACCGTGCGGAGCACCCAGCGGTCCGAAGTGATACGGGACCATGCATGGTAGAAAGGGGACAGTTGGGACCAAAAGGTGAGGCGGGGTAGACCCAGTTCTTGTTCTGGTGTGCCCTCCTCGACAACACGTTCAAAAGGCCGGTTTAGGGCTGAAAGGTGGCTTGGGTTGGCCAGAGCCATGGCATGAGGACGGGTGCGGCCTCTTCCTGCTGCCCCTATTCCTCCTCCGGGAACCATCCTGTCTGTTTTGCTGGTAAAAGAGCAGAGGAAGCTGCAGCCTGAAGTGCCTGTGCTGTGTAGCGGGGGGTGTATGCCCAGGGACTTGAGGGCGGCCCTCGAGTCTTTTAAACTGTGAAGTTTCCTGTCTGTCTTTTCAGAGAATAGGGCCTGACCTTCAAAGGGTAGGTCTTGAATGGTCTGTTGGACTTCGTGAGGGAGTCCAGAGACCTGAAGCCAAGAGGATCGTCTCATGGCCACCCCGGTAGCCATGGTTCGGGTGGCCACGTCGGCACCGTCAAGAGCCAACTGCAAGGAGGCCCTAGAAATGAATTTGCTTTCCTCCACCAAGGCATTAAATTCGGAGCGGGAGTCTGGTGGTAATAGCTCATCAAACTTGGCCATCGCTCCGCAGGTGTTAAAGGAGTACCTACTAATGATGGCCTGCTGGTTTGAAATGCAGAGCTGTAAACTACCGGTGGAGTAGACTTTCCTCCCGAACAAGTTCACCTTTTTCGCCTCCCGATTTTTAGGGAAGGGTTCCTGAAACCCATGACGCTCCCTTTGGTTTGCAGCATCCACCACCAAAGAGTCGGGTGGAGGATGAGAATAGAGATGCTTGTATCCCTTTGAAATAGCATCTCTCGTTTCTCTTAGCTGTAGGGGGCAAAGAGACCGGAGTATGCCGCAAAGTTTTTGTGGTCTCATTTATAGACTTGATGAGTCTGGGCCACCCTACGCAACAACTGTTGCAGGACCCTGTTATCCTCCAAGGCCGAGGTTGTTGAAGTGGCCGCAACGGCCTCATCTGGGGAGGACAAGGACGATAGCACTGGCACATAGCCTTGGTCACTGCTCTCAGTGCCAAGAGGGTTGCGCTGTTCATTAGGTTGCTCTATCGCCGGTGCCATGGTTGGTGCCACGAGGCCGGCACCAGGTCGCCGGCGCGGAGTACTTAGTGGCAGGCGGAGGTATTAGCATAGTCTCGGGTGCCAGCTACTCTAAGGGGGCGAACGATGCTGACACGACCAATGCCGACCTGGATCTTGAAGCCTGGCTCTGACCCTAGGCTTGATGATTGGACTCCCTGGGCCTAAAAGGCCACTGACCTGGTGGTTGCCATTGCGGTGGCCAGGGCACCGGAGGATCTAGACCTCCTGCTGCTGGACCTATCTGAGCACTAGGACTCCGCCTCAGACTCCAAGGTCTCCGAAAAGGAACACCCACATGAGCGGTCAGCATCGGGGAGTGGTGTGACATCATGGCCGGCTGCGCACGGAGGAGGAGGCGCTCGGCATGGGCTCCGCCGATCCGGGGTTGGACTGCAGACGGAGTGCTGCCTCCATGAGGAGAATTCTGAGTCTCTGCTCACAATCCTTAAGGGTCCTCGGCCGAAACCCCTTGCAAATGCAGCACTTGTCATTTTGGTGACTCTCGCCGAGGCACTTCAAACAAGAAGTGTGTGGGTCACTCTTTGGCATCACTTTCCCACAGACTTCACACGATTTGAATCCCGGCGACCGAGGCATGCCCCAGTGTTGGGGAATGAAACGGGGGGGGGGAGGGGGGAAGGGGAGAGAACCCGGCAACAGAAATTTAGAGAAACTACTAACAAATAATCTAACTATATAATAATAATATAATATATGGAGATATACCTATCTCATAGAACTGGAAGGGACCTTGAAAGGTCATTGAGTCCAGTCCCCTGCCTTCACTAGCAGGACCAAGTACTGATTTTGCCCCAGATCCCTAAATGGCCCCCTCAAGGATTGAACTCACAACGCTGGGTTTAGCAGGCTAATGCTCAAACCACTGAGCTATCCCTCCCCCACAACTGACAATGGGATACTGCTAAAGGCACTTGCAAAAGCAAGAGTGAGGGAAGTTCCAGCTAGCTGTCACCGGTGGTAAGAAGGAACTGAGGGGGGATCGGGTCAGCAGGGCCCTATATTGAGCGCCATGAAGGCGCAACTCCAGGGGGCGCCCAGGCCAACCCTATGGATACTGCTGGGGAAAAATCTTCTGGCTGTCATGCACGTGGCGCATGCACACCTGATTGGAATTGACATGAACAAGCACTCGAAGAAGAAACAGACAAATTGACTGTACGTGGCACCACAGTACATAATGAAAGGCACCACAGTACATAAAAAGTACTGTCACAAATGCACACAAAAAAATCTGGAATGAAAAAAATATATTTTTCCTCTAATCTTTCAGTTATAGGACCCTTTGGCATTACTTGTAAAAGTAAAACATTTTCAAGTGATCCCTTTTTCTCCAGTACCTATAGTGCTATTTTGATACTGATTCAGAATTTGAAACTGCAAGTCCCAGACAATAGGACTTGTGTAAATTGATCCTTGGTTTCTCAGAAAGCTGGTCTTCTTGAGGAGGAAGCATAAAGCAAGATTAAGAGAAAAATTTTAAATAAAATATTTCATTTTTCCATCTATAGACAGAGCAAAACTATCTATAGATATATTTACCTATAGACTGCTATGCCTTGGCTAAGTCCTAAATAGTAACAACATGGCAAAATGATTCTCCCACCTTTTCATTCTGAAGGCCATTACTCTTCATAGCAAGTCCTCCTGCCCTTCTCATTGGTTGGTTCTCACTATATGATTTCTGCAGACTGTCAATAAGGATCTGTAGAACACATTTTGAGAACCACAGATCTATTTAAGCAAAAACAGATTGCTTTATTCACACACTTTTGAATACTTTTTCTCCCACCTCCAAAAATATTTACAGGACCAGATTTCCTTAATGAAGGTTTTGGGGAGTGTGGGTTATTTTATTTTATTTTATAACCATAGGCAAGTGAGGTTAATTAATAGTTCAAGTGTCAGGATTCTTTACCCCCTAGTAGAAGCACACAGGAGGACCTTCAGCTACTGCCACAGATCCTCACTCAGATGCTGTAACCTCATGTTTGCTTTCTTACCTTCTTGATAGTTGTGAGCTCCATCTGGCAAGGCAAGGAAAGGCAAGTATTTCCATTCTTCTGGTAAACTGTGGCTGTCATGTCCTTCTCCTGGGATGAGGGGAGGATAGGAGAATTCAACCTGAAGGGGAAAAAAAAGACCATGTTACCAAAAACAGAAATACATAGAAACTGCCACACCAGATCAGTCCAGTGGTGCCTCAAGTCTGGAATTCTGTCTCCACTGGAGGCTAGAACCAAGTGCTTCAGTTTAAGGTGAAAGAAATTCCATTGTGGACAACCTGCATGAGGGTCTACATCCTTTATACCATCTACTTGTGGATGATTTCACTACAGTAAAACCTCAGAGTTACGGGAATGGGGGTTGTTCGTAACTCTGAACAAAATGTTGTTCTTTCAAAAGTTTACAGCTGAACATTGATTTAATACAGCTTTGAACCTTTACTATGCAGAAGAAAAATCCTGCTGTGACAGGTTGGATCACAGAAACCCCCAGGGGGCTGCCAACTGATGTGCCAAGACTACTTCTGCCCCTGCTTTCCCTGCCAACTTGGGACTCCAGCACCCTGTCTTGTTGAGCCAGACATGCCAGTCTGCTCCAACACAGACCCAGGGTCTGAACCACATGCCCCAAAGCTGCAGACTTAACTGAAAGCAGCTTAAGAAGTGTTCCTGTCTTTAACACTCAGATGCCTAACCCCCAATGGGGTCCAAACCCCAAACTAATCCGTTGTACCTCATCAATTGTTTGCCCTCTATAACACTGATAGAGATGCACAGCTGTTTGTCCCCCCTCCCCAGGTATTAATACATACTCTGGGTTAATTAATAAGTAAAAAGTGATTTTATTAAATACAGAAAGTAGGATTTAAGTGGTTCCAAGTAGTAACAGACAGAACAAAGTGAATTACCAAGCAAAATAAAAAACAAAACACCAAGTCTAAGCCTAGTACAGTAATAAAACTGAATACAGATAAAATCTCACCCTCAGAGATGTTTCAATAAGTTTCTTTCACAGACTGGACGCCTTCCTATTCTGGGCACAATCCTTTCCCCCGGTACAGCCCTTGTTCCAGCTCAGGTGGTAGCTAGGGGATTTCTCATGATGGCCGCCCCTTTGTTCTGTTCCACCCACTTATATATCTTTTGCACAAGGCAAGAATCTTTTGTCTCTCTCTGGGTCCCCACACCCCCCTCTAAATGGAAAAGCACCAGGTTAAAGATGGATTCCAGTTCAGGTGACATGATCACATGTCACTGTAAGACTTCATTACCCACTTGCCAGCACACACATATACAGGAAGACTTACAAGTAAAACAGAGCCATCTACAGTCAATTGTCCTGGTTAATGGGAGCCATCAGGATTCCAAACCACCATTAATAGCCCACACTTTGCATAACTACAATAGGACCTTAGAGTTATATTTCATATTTCTAGTTTCAGATACAAGAGTGATACAGTTATACAAACAGGATGACCACACTCAGTAGATTATAAGCTTTGTAATGATACCTTACAAGAGACCTTTTGCATGAAGCATATTCCAGTTACATTATATTTATGCTCATTAGCATATTTTCATGAAATCATATAGAGTGCAACGTCACACCTGCTTTCCCTTTATTTTTAGTAGTTTCGGTTTAGTACAGCACTGTACTGTATTTGCCTTTTTTTTTCGGCCTCTGGTGCTGCCTGATTGCGTACTTCCCATTCCAAATGAGGTGTGTGGTTGACTGGTCAGTTCGTAATTCTGAGGTTCTACTATATCTATATTTATAACTTAGTGCTATTTTGAATCTTATTAAGACCTTGCCTTCAATAATCTCTTGGTGAAATAAGTTCCACAGGTTAGTTGTGTGCTAAGAGTATTTATTTTTATCAGTTTTAAAAGTGTTGCTTTTCAATTTCATTTGAAGTCCTTTTGTTCTTGTACTGTGGGAAGAGATAAATGGGAACTTCTGATTCACCCTCGGTATCTCATTCATTATTCTGAAGACCTCAATCGTATCCCCTATTCATCATCTTTCTAGTTAAGAATCCTAATCTTCTCAATCTTTCTTCACATGAAGTCTCACTATACAGCTAATCATTTATTGCCCACCTTTGGACCCCTTCTGTGTTTTTGGTATGTATTTCTAGAGAAGGGTTGACTAGAATTGAACAGAGTACATTCAAGGGGGAAAACATAGCATTTAGTTATATAATGGCATTATAATATAGTCAGTACTTTCTATCCCATTCTTTATGCAGCCTAACTTTTTATTGATCACTTCTCTGCATCAAGTAGATATTTTCATTAAGCTGTCCCATGACACCTAGGTCTTCTGCCTGACTGGTTACAGTTAAAATAGAATGTAAAAGAATGAACAGAGCATCTTGTTTTGTGCGGTTGAAAATCTACACCTACTATATGGTTTTGAGGGTGGAGGGAAGGAGATGTTTTCAATTCAAGTGCACAAATAAATTTGCGATGAAAGAGAAAGGATGACCCTTAAAATGCAAGACTCTAAAAAAGTAACAGTAGTGCAGACGAATCAAGCAATCACTGAAAAAGTGAGTGAGATGGAGGTTCTGCTTTACAGAGTCACTGAAATTATGGGTACTATCTTCAACAGTATAATAAATGTGACAATCTAATATTGCCAATTAAAAAATCCCACAAAAATTGTAAATGTAATAGTTAAATCAACTTGTCACAATGAGGGAGGGAGAGCTCTAGCCAAATCTTCATTTATCAGTAAAGAGAGCGGAGGTTATTAAGGGAGAAAATATAATTTCTGTTAGAAGATGTTCAACTGAAGATCAATCAGTTGTCAAACTTGTAAAAGTATTTTTCAGACATTGTAAACTTCCATAGAAGAGCATGCAAAAGAAATCATGTAGGAAATAATTTCAATAGTATATGGACAATCAAATTTAAACCCCAATAATAATACTGGTGTGGGAGGGGCAGAGGGGAATCGAGAATAGGAGAAATCAGTAAGAAAATAAAATGGGAATTCCGTTTTGTCACCTTTACNGGGGGGGGGGGGGGGGGGGGGGGGGGGGGGGAGAAACAGCCTCACAAATTGCAGTGTTGGTTTCAAATCTGCTTATTCCTGATTCATACTGTATCTCACACCATCATAAGCAGGAAGAGCTCCAGGCTATGCCAGAGAAAAATCAAAGCTTCCTATGGCCACAGCCACCCTGCACTTAATGCTACAATCTTCTCACAAAGTACATGAGAGAGGGAGAGAGAGAGGGGGAAAAAAAAAAAAGACGTAACAGAAAACAACTCATTTAAAGACAATTGTATTCCAGGATTCTATTTAAAATTCCTTTCCACTGAAAATATATAAAAGATTGCTTGTTTTGTTCAAACTCAGCAATTGAGATAAACCGGAGAAGCATTTGGCTTCCAAATGAAAGAGGAATAGAATGAGACAATGTATCCACGAAGTAGCAATTGTCTGCGATTTGATAGATTGTCAGTAAAAACTCATATTCTATTATATACCTTCCAAGTTATAGACCATGAAATTACAGCATCATAAAGAGTGCTGGAGCAGTTACAATGGAGAAAGGGATTTAGAATGTATAATTTGATTCTGTCCCAAAATTCAGATATCCTGGCTGCAAACAGTAACTGTTAACAAAAATATTACTAGAATGAGGAGTATGGTCGTTCACTTTCACGATATAACCTTGGAAACAGAAAATGCAAAAAATAAATGTTAATACACAAATGTTTGTACAGCGTTGTTCCTCGCAAGGAATATACTATAGTAAGGATATGGAAGTCAGTATCTCTGCTAGCTTATAAGTGATGGACTTATTAATTTCAAAACAAACTGAAGAACTTTAAAATTATATTGTTTGTTTGTAAATTATACAATGGAATAACCTCAAACACTACTGACAAAATAAAAAGGAGAGAAAGAGAAAACTGGACAAATGGATAATTTAAAAACAAAGTTGGACTGTCTACAATTCTACCTGTGAAGTATTAGAGACTTTTTGGGTGCCTATGTGTCACTGGAGTAAAATTTCAAATCGGTATTTGTATGCAAAAGAACTTAATACATAGTGTGACAAACTTCCTCCTCTTCTATAGTAGGTCCTGCGCTTATTGGCGGATGTCCTCCCCTCAGTGGTCTTCTTGAATGAAACCCACAGTCTGGATCAACTCCTTCTATGTCTGATTAGGAGTAGCGGNCCCCTGACTGGAGTGAGCTCCCTTTTTATACCAGGTGCCCTGATTAGCCTGGCCTGATTGGCTGCAGGTGCTCCAATCAATGTAGCTCTCTCTGGTGCCTTCTAGAAAGTACTTAATTGGCCCCAGGTGCCTTGATTACCCTGGAGCAACTGCCATTTTGGTTCCCATGGTACTAGGGATTTGCTTAGCCTGGAGCTAATATACCTGTTCTTCAGTACTTTCCTGTAGCCATCCGGCCTTGCTCCATCACATATCCCCCCCCTCTGCTCAACACCATAGGGTTGGGCAACTTGGGACGCCAGGCAGTGTGCTCGGGAAAGACCATCAGCGTTGCCGTGGTGGCATCCAGCCCTATGCCGTATGCGGAACTGGAATGGTTGGAGGGATAAGAACCACCTGGTGACCCTTGCATTCTTTTCCTTATTTCTCTGCATCCATTGAAGGGGTGCATGGTCCGTCACAAGAGTAAACTGTCGGCCTAAGAGGTAATAACGCAGTGTCTCCATGGCCCATTTGACCGCAAGGCATTCTCTCTCGACTACTGCATACTTCCGTTCTCGTGGGAGCAGCTTTCTGCTTAGGTAGAGAATCGGGTGTTCTTCATCTCCAATCATTTGGGACAGAACTGCCCCCAACCCCACCTCAGAGGCATCTGTCTGTAAAATAAATTCCTTGGTAAAGTCCGGGGCTATGAGTACGGGGTCACTACAGAGGACGGTCCGAAGGTCTACAAATGCCCTTTCCGCAGCGTCGGTCCACTTCACCATGTCCGGACCTCGAGCCTTCACCAGATCCGTTAGAGGACTTGCCCTACTGGCGAAGTGGGGAATAAACCGTCGGTAGTAGCCTACCACGCCTAGGAATGCACGGACCTGCTTCTTTCGGGTCGGCCGGGGCCAGTTTTGAATCGCTTCTAGTTTATTAGTCTGGGGCTTCACTATACCTCTTCCTACAATATATCCCAGGTACCTAGCCTCTGCTAGTCCTATGGCACACTTAGCAGGATTAGCGGTGAGGCCAGCCCGCCTTAAGGTGCGTAGCACTGCCTCAACTTTCTCCAAGTGGGTTCCCCAGTCTGGCGTATGGATGATGACATCATCTAGGTATGCAGCTGCATAACTAGTATGGGGGCGCAGCAGCTTATCCATGAGGCGCTGGAATGTGGCTGGGGCCCCATGTAACCCAAACGGGAGGACAGTGTACTGGAATAGCCCGTCAGGGGTGGAGAACGCTGTTTTTTCTTTTGCTTCTTTGGTCAGGGGAATCTGCCAATACCCTTTTGTCAGATCCAGTGTAGTCAAGAAACGGGCGCTACCCAATCGATCAACCAGTTCGTCGATGCGTGGTATGGGGTATGCATCAAACTGGGATACTTCATTCAGTCGGCGAAAATCATTACAGAATCTCGTGGTACCATCAGGTTTGGGCACTAGAACAATTGGACTGCACCACTGACTGTAGGATTCTTCGATAACGCCTAATTCTAACATTTTCTTTACTTCAGCCTTGATTTCTTCTCTTTTGGCTGCTGGGATTCGGTAGGGTCTCAGTGTTATTTTGGCTCCGGGGATCGTGCGGATATGGTGATAGGTCTCCGTCGTCCGCCCCGGTTTTGTAGAGAATACATCTCGGTTACGATTAATCATGTCGGCTGCTTCGATCTTTTGGATTGGCGTCAAGTCGGGTGATATCTTCACTTGCTCATGCACGTTATTCTCCTGGGGAAGAGTCTCCCGGGTGACTAAGCATGCCTCTCGATCATGCCAAGGTTTTAGAAGATTGATGTGGTAAATTTGCTCCGGTTTCCTGCGGCCTGGCTGCCGTACCTTATAGTTTACCTCTCCCACGGCTTCAATCACTTCATAGGGTCCCTGCCACTGGGCCAACAGCTTGCTTTCTGCTGTGGGCACAAGGACCATTACTCGATCTCCCGGTTGGAACCGTCGAAGCTTTGCTTGGTGGTTATAATGGGTCCGTTGGGTCTCCTGAGCTTTTTCCAAGTGTTCTCGTACAATGGGTGTAACTTGGTCTATCCGATCCCTCATCTGTAATACATGCTCAACTATGTTCCTTCCGGGATTCGGCTCCTCTTCCCAGGCGTCTCTGGCTATATCCAAAATGCCTCGGGGGTGGCGCCCATATAGTAGTTCGAATGGAGAAAAACCTGTGGAGGCTTGTGGAACTTCCCGGATGGCAAACATGAGGTAAGGCAACAGGGTATCCCAGTCTTTCCCATCCCGGCTCACCACTTTTCTGATCATGGCCTTGAGGGTCCTATTGAACCTTTCCACAAGGCCGTCTGTTTGTGGGTGGTATACAGAGGTCCGTAGGGCTTGTACATGGAGCAACGAACAGAGATCTTTCATCAACTTAGACACGAAAGGTGTCCCTTGATCAGTCAGCATCTCCTTGGGTAGCCCAAGCCGGGAAAATATCTGTACTAGCTCCTTAGCTATTGTCTTGGAAGCTGTGTTGCGTAGAGGGACAGCTTCCAGGTATCGGGTTGCATGTCTAGTACAACCAGCACATGTTGGTGGCCCCAAGCTGTCTTCTCTAGGGGCCCAATCAGATCCATGGCTATGCGTTCAAATGGTACCTCTATTATTGGAAGAGGTATCAACGGGGCCCATAAGTGTGGGTGAGGGCTATGTAGCTGACATTCTGGACAAGAGGTGCAGTATCGCCTGACATGTTCATGTACTCCTGGCCAGAAGAATCTCCGTAGGATCCTGGCCTGGGTTTTCTCTACCCCTAAGTGTCCTCCAAACAGGTGACTGTGGGCGAGGCTCAATATGGCTTTTTGATGTTTTCGAGGCACCAGAAGTTGATGTATCTCCTGCTCCTGCATTTGCACCACACGGTACAGGAGATCTTTCTTCACTATAAAGTAGGGTACTGGACCTCGTACCTTCCCTTCCACTGCTATCCCATCTATCTCAGCCACCTCTTTCCTGACGTTATCATATCTGGGGTCCTCTGCCTGGTCCCGTCCGAATGTCTCTCTCCCAGGACTACCCTGCCTGAGCTCCCAGGGGCCGGCTTCTGCTTCTTCCAATGGCCTGTCGACATCATGGCTGGGGCCAGCTTCTGGCTCACCTTCTGTGTTGGTAGTTTCTCTGTTGGATGCTCGTGTCCATCTGCCTACTAGCGCAGTCTTCTGGCCCTGGGTCAGGATCTGGGTTCCCAAAGCCTTCGCGGCCTTCCTTTCTTTTTTTGTCTTCCGGGCCTTTTGGGGGGCTGAGAATAGATCCTGAGAAAACTCAGAAAACATGGGGGGTTGACATTCCCTCAATGATGAGTCGCTGCCAACAGGGTCTCCACTTCCCTGCAGCCTCTCAGGGGGAAGTAAATTATCAAACCCTGGATAGTCTCTCCCAATAACTACAGGATATGGGAGTTTAGGAACAACGCCCACTGTCACCTCAATGGGGTTCCCCTGAACCTCTATCTCCACTGGGATGGTGGGGTATTGACTCATGGCCCCATGCACACATGTCACTGTTACCCGTTTGGCTTGTAGCAGCTGGCTACTTTTTACCAGCTTACCCGATATAAGGGTGATAGCACTCCCTGAGTCCACTAGTGCTGTAGTCTCTGTTCCATTTACCTTCACTGGCCTGGTGTAGTTATGTGGGGCTAATGCAACGCCCGCAAGGTGGATAAGGGAGCATGGGAGATCCCAATCCCCCAAATTGCATTGCATAGGTTCTTCGGTGCTGGGACACTGTGCTGCTATGTGTCCCCACTCCCCACATGCATAACATCTATAACTGTTTCTAGTCGGTCTCCCATCATGTGGACTAGGGGGTTTAGTCCCAGGGTTCCCTCCACTCAGGCCAATCCCTTCCGTCTGGAGTCTCTGTGGGTTTTCAGCCCCCCTCTTCCTCCACCTAGGACTCCCCAGGAGTTTGGCTGTCCCTCCTTCTCGGGTTGGGGTTGAGGGCTTGCTATGGAAGGAGCTTTCCTTGCGTAGTTGGGCCAATTCTCTGGCTGTCATGCGTCTTTCTACCAGCGTGATCATCTCATCATAGGTGCACGGATCGTTCTGGCCTACCCATTTGCGGAGATCTGATGGCAGTGCCCTCATGTACCGGTCGATGACCAGAACCTCCAGTACCTCTTCCGGACTCCGGGATTCTGTTTGCAACCATTTTCGGGCAAGATGGATGAGGTCATATAATTGGGACCGTGGGGTTTTGTCTTCCCGGTACCTCCACTCATGATACCGCTGGGCTCGTACTGCGGATGTTACCCCAGATCTGGCCAAGATCTCTGCCTTCAGCTGGGAGTAGTCGGCTGCAGCTTCTTCAGGCAGATCATGGTAGGCCTTCTGGGCCTCCCCGCACAGGAATGGGGCAAGGATGCCAGCCCATTGATCTCGAGGCCAGGCCTCCCGTATGCTGTCCTCTCAAAGGTCAGAAGGTATGCCTCTACATCATCTTCCTTTGTCATTTTCTGCAGCCAATGGTTAGCCCGTATGAGCCGTGTCCCATCATGCCCACGGTTCATTTCTGCAAGGGTCTTTACCTGGCCTACCAGTTGCTGCAACATAGCTCAGTCTTGTACAGCTTGGTCCATCAGCAGGCGGTTAGTTTCTTGCTGCAGTCGCACTGCTTCTTGCTGGGCAGCTGCCTGGACACGGGTAGCTTCCTGGTGGGCCGCCGTGGCTTGTATCAGTGCCCGTACTACATCATCCATTGTGGTAACAAATTGTAACCCCCCCCCTTTTTTTTTTGGTGTTTTTAAATCACCCTCCTTCTTCCGCCGCGCTGTGCACACCAAAAATCCCACCCCTGACACCAGTTGTGACAAAGTTCCTCCTCTCCTCTAGTAGGTCCTGCGCTTATTGGCGGATGTCCTCCCCTCAGTGGCCTTCTTGAATGAAACCCACAGTCTGGATCAACTCCTTCTATGTCTGATTAGGAGTAGCGGGGCTTGGGGGGAACCCGGGCCTGCCCTCTACTCCGGGTTCCAGCCCAGGGCCCTGTGAATTGCAGCAGTCTCTATAGTACTACTTGTAACCTCTGCTTGACTGCTACAGCTCCCTGGGCTACTTCCCCATAGCCTCCTTCAAACACCTTCTTTATCCTCACCATAGGATCCTCCTGGTGTCTGATACTGCTTGATTGTATGGTGTTACCTCAATCCTCCAGTAATACACCCTCTCAGTTCTCAATTCCTTGTGTTTCTGGCTCCCAGCTCCTCATACGCACTTCCTTCCTCTGGCTCCTCCCCCCGACTGGAGTGAGCTCCCCTTTTTATACCAGGTGTCCTGATTAGCCTGGCCTGATTGGCTGCAGGTGCTCCAATCAATGTAGCTCTCTCCGGTGCCTTCTAGAAAGTACTTAATTGGCCCCAGGTGCCTTGATTATCCTGGAGCAACTGCCATTTTGGTTCCCATGGTACTAGGGATTTGCTTAGCCTGGGGCTAATATACCTGTTCCTTAGTACTTTCCTGTAGCCATCCGGCCTTGCTCCATCACAATAGTGATATCTAAAGACACACCTTAATATCTATGTTATTTGATATTTTGACTTTAGCGCCATCTAACAATTACATAACAGAAGTTTAAAATCCATGTACATATCAATTATAATTTTAAAAAAGATTTTTAGTAGTTTAACTATACACAGGGCTGGTAGCACGGCCTATTAATAAGATTGCTCAACACTTCCCAATGAGAGACTATTTTCAGTTGCTTATATTCAGCTTGCCAAAATGTATCTATTTGGGCTAGAATTTTTCATTCCAGATGTCTGGCAGAGGGGTGTGTGTGTGTGTGTACACTTTTTGGGGGTGGTGGTGTAAAGGAGATAGAAAATTTCAGCCATTTCCAAGAATAAGGCTAAGGAAAAATACAAAGGTTAAAAAAAAAGCCTTTTCTTTGACCTGCTGATCTTTTCTCTAGCTCTTCTTTGCTTTGGAGAAGGGAGTTGGTTTTTGTGCCAGGGAAGTACATTTTGGCTAAATTATAAACCCATGAAAAATTGCAGTTTGCACATGCTCAGGAGAAATTTCTTAGATCTCTGAAGATTCTGTCCACGCTGAGCATTCTCAAGCCTTTCACAGTGTCCATATGTGACCGGACTCCGCATGTGCCATTCCCACAGAAAGACTGAGTAGGCTCCAGCTCAGGGCTATGGGGACATAAGGGGTTTTTCCATGTAACAGCTGCTCAGTTTTGGTCTGGGAACAGGCAGTTTCGCAGCTGCTCAGGTTTGGTCTGGGAACAGGCACCAGAACTAAGAGCAGGGAGCCTCTCCGTGACACCCCTTAATTCAGCTCCCAGATGTGGCAGATTGTGATAGTCTTTAGTTACATGATCACAGGGACCCATGCCTCATTCAGTGTCCTGGATGGACCTGCTCTGGGGATAAATGAGGGTTCTGTAGTAAAGGAGGCTGGTGTGTGTAGGATCCCTGCCTCATTTGTTACAGAAGGCGGAGGGTGTGTAGTGAATGAGGCTAGGAACAGAAAGGATGATCTCATAGTTGAATGCTGCCCCAGAAAAATTGGCTTCTATTCCTACTTCTGCCACAGAACTCCTATGTGACATTAGGCAAGTCACTTACACCTAACTTTTCACACATGGCCACAGATTGTGTGTTCCTCATTTGCTGAGTGTCCAGTTTGATACCCTGGGGTCTGATTTGCTAAAGTGCTGAGCACTCAGAGCTGCAACTCAAGTCAATAGGAGCTGTGCTTTGAACACGAAAATAATGCTAAGTGGTCTGAAAAATCAGTTCATAGGAGTCTCAGACTGGACACCCAAAATTAGTGGAAGTTTTTGACCTTAATCTCTCTATGCCTCAGTTCCGCCATCTGTAAAATGGGGATAATACCACCTATTCTCACAGGGGTTTTGTGAAGCTCAATTAATGTATGTTTATGAAGCACTCAGGTACTATTGTGATGAGCACCACAGACAAGCCCATTAAGAAATTAATAATTCTGTCTTCAGAGCAGGGTCTGAACAATGTGCAGTAAATAAGGCATGTGGCCACACACTGAACAATGAGGAGACAAAATATTAAGTGAGCATCCTCCATCCTATGCATTGAATGAAGCAGGGGTCTGTGGAACAATTAGTAAGTAATTAAAGACTATCATATTGCATATGCACAAGGGGGCCGAACTAAGGTTGTACAGGCAACCTTAATTATGAATTTCCTAAGTTCTGAGTGCTTGACTTTGCAACCTTAATAATCTTCTTTTAACCGTTTGTGTGTAATTTTGTATAGAATGAAATGATAAGACTTCAGTAAAAAGCTACACTAAGAACAAAAAACAGCTATAAAAATGAAATGGTCTTTTTTGTATATTTAATCTATTTTAAAGCACAGATACATCATAATTTGCAAAATCTATCTGTTCTCCAAGACATTTTCTGGACAGAGAGTAGTTAAGTTGATGACCGGACCGTGCGGATGGGAGCACAATGCGTATTTAACTCCATAATTTGTATATAATTGATTTTGTACAAGCCTAAGTGCATATTACACAAACCCCATCCTCAGTTTCCTTATTTACAAATGAATTAGTAATTGACAACATATGTCAATTACTAATTCACTGATAATCAAGGAAACTAAAGATTAAAGGATTTTCATAAAGCCAGTTAATCATGAGGAGCAACAACAACAAAAAGAGATAATGAGGCAAATACCTTCTATGCAGATATTACAATTTTTTTTGTAAAACAACTTTCTTCCTGTTGGGGATGCATCCTTAGGCATTATTGAAAATCCCACCTCAGAATATAGAGGGAGAAATCTTGGGCCCACTGAAATCAATGGGAGTTTGCCATTGACTTCAATGGGTCTAGCTTTCACCCTGATTCTCTAATGAACACTTAGAACTACAGTTTCATTTTATAAATTATATAGCAAGAAGGTTTTGCAAGTCACTCAAAGTTTCATCACTCTAATTTGTATGAAGTGAACCTGTTATATTTTGGGAAAAGTTCTTTTGAATTTTTTTTCCTGCCTCAACAGCTAGGATAAACAGTTCAAGTCAAGAAAAGAAGCTCTGCACAAAAGACTCATTTTATTCCTGTTTAGAGGGACCATCCCATTGTAAATCAGTCCAAGTCTGAATACAAGGCAGCATTTCTAAGCTTTGTTGTAATCAGAAATTTTAAAGTAAATTCTTTTTTCTTCTTGATATGCTAGTCCTCGTGTAGTAGGATCAAGAAAAACCAGACCCCCTAAAGGTTTAATCTGAAGCACTTGCTGAAATTGTTATACGTAATAGAGTGAAAAAACAAGCCCCAGGTAGCATTAGTGTCTATAAACACTTTGGGCACAATTCTTGCTTTATTTTAACATTTCCCTACCATTGTATTGGCAAACAAATCACAGAATCAATGTTTACAACTTCAAACAGTTGACAGACAAAACAATGACACACCTACATTACAAATATCATTAACTCTATTAGACAGGTACATATAGACAATATCAAATTAAAGTTTTCCCTTCATTTTAATAGACAATAAATTTGACTTTGCGTTCCCTTTAGACTCCTTTTGGGCTCCCTTTCAGACTTTAAAAACAGCTGATAATCTTCTCTGGATACCTTTTATCATCATGCCCCACCCTGTATCACCAAAACTATAAATAGGACAGCTACTTAGATATGTTACAGTGACACCATTTGTCCTGCTATATATATTTACAACTTGTCCATTAGAGTCTGCCTCAAAAATCTGACTTCCTATATTAATATAACATTCAGATACTGTAGCTAGTGTAAATAAATTAAATTAAAATATTCTTAAACACCCAACCCAAAACCCTACAAACAAACCTTCATTTTGGATATTCTTTGCTATTTCTCAATTACAGTTACTCAAACATTTTGCTTTCATAAAGAGTACTAGTTAAAGAAAAGTAAATGAAATGGAAGAGTCCTTCAGGATCCTTTCCCTGCACACTACTCCTTAAAGACTAGTCAGACCAGTGACTTTCTTACAAGCTAAGAAAGGCTGCCTTTCCAGAAAGTCACATTTAGCTTGGGAGGGGATGGGGTAAGTGTGTTACAAGGCTGTCTTGCAAAACTCTTAGAGGATGAACGTGCAGTCTCTGTAGCAATCCCAAAGTAGGGGATTGGGATTTGAACACCAGATCCCACAGTGGAACACCAAGCTCTTGATTGTAGTCCACAGAAAATGCCCTCCTCCTACCATGTTCATTCATATAGGCTCCAAACACAATATGCAGATTTGGTAAATATCTAAGGTGCAAACTAGACATTAAAACAAAACAAACAAAAAATGGGAAGAGAGGAGGGGGAAGGGACGGAGAGAGGCAAGCTCAAAAATATCTTATTTTCTTCTCTAAGTCACTGATTTGAATCCAGCCCAGGTTAATAGTCACCTAGACTTCAGGGTCTCAGGTGAAGGAAGTTTGGTGGTCTCAGTCCAGTTCCTAGTTGATAGGTTTCCATCTCACCAAAACTGCACTATGATTGATTTTAATTTGTCCATCTTATTGGCAAGCCCAGCATAGAGGCAGGTATCTTCTCACCTCAAAGATCATCTTTCCAGGAGAACACATTAGTGGGGCGGTGGGGAAGGGAAATCATTCACTGCTACTACATAAGCTGTACCTGTCCTGTGGTTTAGTTTCTCAGACTGCCGACCTAGTACCTTTCATCAGCAGTAAACACACACACACACACACACACACACAAAATAGTGTCTTTTAATCAGGCATCATATAATTGCTCTCCCAAAACTTAAATGTAACACATTAGCACCAGTTGGTCATCTTGTGTCAGAATATCATCGCAAACTGAAATTATATAATTACATGCCAAATAGAGATGCTGTTTGGCAATGAAATCCAAGAAAGGATAATCATTGAAAACTTTTTAAAGCAAAGACATTAACAGAACCAATATTGAAGAATTTGAAGCCAACTAATAAAATGAGGAAAGTCACAGGGTGACACTGGCCTTTTAACAGTGCACTCGTGACTCATCAGCTGACCCCAACTGGACTTAAAAGAGGGCAGCTGGGTCCTAGAAAGTGAAAGAGCAGGTGACTCAGAGTTGCCCGAATGAGTCAGGAAATGGGCATGCGAGAGCTGCCTAGGAGTGAGGTTGGAAGGTGAGAGCTGCCAGAGCTAGGAGACGGTATGTGGTTCCTATGGGAAGGCAGAAGAGCAGCAAGGGGGTTTGCCAGCTGACCTCCCTATGTCATACCCTGGTTACCATCCAGACCAATGAGTAACCGTGTCACCCCTGCCCTGTAACCTGGGGTGCCCTTTACAATGCCTTGCTGCTGTAGCCTCCAACCTATACTGCTCACAAACAGCCTCCAGCATGTAAGTCATTTCCAGCTATGTCTGTGTGTGCTGCAGCCAGCCAGCCACACCTTGGCTCTTACCAGCTTTAAAGATTACCAGGGTGACCACAGCCCACTCCCAGTATCAGATTTTCCCCCAGAAACTTATGTCCTGTACTGCCCAGCCCTCTCCTGTACAGTGCAAATATGTTAAATCTGTTATTCCCTTAAGGGAATAATATGCACACAACTTGTTATCCCAAATGGAGTTACACAGGCACTTCAACCTGAACACAGTAGATTAGTTAAAAAACATAAAACAAGTTTATTAACTACAAAGAGATAGACTTTAAGCGAGTACAAGTAATAAGGCATAAAAAGACAGAAACGGTTACAAGAAAAATAAAGATAAGATGTTTATTAATACCTAACAAACTATAGCAGATTCAAGCAACATTTCTCACCACATGTTTTCAGCAGTCTTACTGACTAAACTCTTTATGTCAGGACGCCGGTTCCAGAGTCCAATTGTTGCTTCTTTTGTCTTTTCAGGTTTTTCAGGTGCAGTGAATGCAATTGGGGGGGGGGGAGGGAGGAGAAAGTGTCCTGGGGTGCTTGTCACTCCCTTTTATAGTTTCAGTCCCCCTCTTGAAAAACGTTTCCAGCTGAGAGTCCAGAGACAAAAAGTCTATGTGGAAGGATGTTTCTTGCTGATTTTTTTTACCTCCTTTGTTTTCCCCCTCTGCTTGATGACTCTGTTTACTGCTTAAATGCAAATTAAAGTAAGCACACATTCCTTCCTTTCTTTTGGACAGACTTGACTTCTGCCTGGGCAGGGCTGTGGCCATTACAATGTTGCCACACACATTTTCCCAGGACAATAATGACCTGCAAATTATGAGTTTTCAAATGATACCTCACTAGACATATTTTGTACAAACATTATTACAGTAGTGTGTAGAGTGTGAATACAGGGGTTTAATCTGTCAACCTCCCCAAGCAGGAGAACCAGCGCCAGAGGGCTGAAGGCAAAACAGCAGAAAAGGGAGTTGCCTGCTGGCTTCCAAGCTGGAAAAGGCTAATGGAACAGGAGTAATGAGAGATGCTCCCCTGGTGAGGATAAACACCCAGCAGACACGCTGGGGGGATTCCTGCTGGGAAGAGTGGTATTCCACTCCAGCTGGAAGAGCTCAAGTGGCTGTCCTGGAAAAAGGATAGGAGAGGACCGAAGAAGAGCCCAGGTGTGACAGAAGATGCCAGAATGTGGTTTGTGGGGGCATTATGTCATGGAATTTTAAGAACCCTATGCACTGGGGTGTGAGAAACAGACTATGTTTGGAACTTTTGTTATGGATTACCTAAATGATGTTTCGGTAATAAACCAGCCCAAGGAGGGTATTATTTAGGGAAGAGAGCTGTTGTGGAGTTACTGGAGATTTTGAAGGAAGAAAACTGAGGCAGGCCCATCTCTCATGCTTCAACCTGTCAAAAGACGACACTCTAGGTAAGGCCACCTTCTCACAGAGCAAGTCTCCAATACTTCAGTGCAAACAACACCATTTTATGCTTACGTACAAGAACGTCAAAGTCCTTTACAATATTTAAATCAGCCTCACAGCCCCTAACATTCATACAACAGTAACAAAACACAAGTAACACATAGTCATTGGCTGAGTCCTAAACAGATTCCAGGCATTCTGACTCCTAGACCCATGGCTCTAACCATTAGACATAGCTCCTTTCCATTACTGAGGTTTAGTCCTTGTTTGGGGTTTTGGGTTTTTTTTTAAGTGTCATTAAAATATGAGTGAGCGTTTAGAAAGAAATGCTAACCTGTATGTGAATTAATGTCATACAGTAATTCAATTCCCACTGAGTTCCATTCATATGCATATCTATCTTACAGAGGTGTTGTAGGCTGAATTAATGTTTGCAAAGCGCTTTGAAATCTTTGCACTTCTATAGCGCTTTCATCCAAAATGTTAAGATTACCTCTTTTACTGATCATCTATTCATGAGAGAAGGTCAAAAATTACTGGTACAAAATGCCATTTAAATACTTGCTACAATGCTGAATTCTGTGTGCATCGGCTACCCATACAAAGAACTGACAGACTAGTAAAAATTAATTTTAATGCATATTCAGTTCAAATTTTAAACTGAAGTTGACAGGTGATATAGAACTGTAAAGGAATATTTAGTAGTCTTCTCATAGTTCAGATGTTAAAATATGTTAAAAGAGGGAAAAGATCAAGTATGGAGTTGTACAAAGTAATATCTGGTAATCGTTTGTGGCTAGTATGGGACTTCAAAGAAAAAACTGCAGTAACATTGTTCTATTAAAAAGGAAAACTCGAAGAACATTTTAAACATGTGTACATAAAATGCCAATTAAGGGAAATAATCTCCCCTCTGTGTATCTGTCTAACTACCATAAGTGCTAAAGAAAATGGACCTTGTGATACTGTGTACAACATTAAAGAAACAGTGAGTATTAAATATACTATACACACAGACACACACAGTATTCAACATTCTGCTCTGTGTTTAAAATTCTTCACTTGCTCTAAAAAGGCCATTGAGAATAGCCCTTTCAGATACAAAAATTAAATGCTTCTTACAAAATTAAAAACTGTACAACATAAGAAAAACATAGTTTGGCTAACACACAGCAATTCATAGGGTGTTCCATGGCACTCATCGCTGTAGGATTTCAGTGCCTCATAGAGATTAATGATTTTATAATTGCAATACTCCAGTGAGGCAGGTAAGGATTACTACTCTCTGTTCCCCACTAGAAGTAAGTGATGTGTCCAGGGTCACAAAGGAAGCCAGCTGCAGAACTAGGAACAAAAACCCAACCTGCTGATGCCTAGTCCAGTGTCTTAACCAAATATTTTTGTTTTAATTGTTCCTGAAACAACAGGATTGTATTTAAATCAATACAGGCGTCTACTGTAGAACATCTAACTGCTACACAACAAATACATATAAAACATTAAAAGAAGTGAAAGAAAAGCGATCCAGCTCAAGGACACTGTTAGACATGACAGACAAATTTAGCACAAAGGGAAACCCTTTGTAAGGCATGTGCCAACCAACAAAACGTATCAATTCTCCACTGGTGGGAGATTGTGGGAGATTATGGGAGGGGAGAGTGAAGATTAGCAAAAGCAAAAAAAAAATCACCACATAATAGAAATGGCTCCCCTTACTCCCACCAAAAATGCAAATAGGTCAGGAATAAATCAACCCCATAAGCAGCCAGAGAGTGACTCCAGCATACCTCCGGAAAGGGGTGCCACAACCTAGGACTCTGGAGAGAAGACCCACCCTACCAGATTGCAATTGCACAGCAGAGTCACAGGGCACGAGGTGAAAGCTTAAATATTTTGAACTAGGTATAAAAAGAACAGACCATAACCTTTTTTGCTTCTGTGGAGAAAATACCCCCCCCTTCTTTGTCCCCTCCAAGATGCTCTCTCCCCTCTTTTCTATCCCCCCCCCCCGGTCTGGCTCAAAACTGTCAGACCGGAAGCCTGAACTAGACTGAGCTGCACTTTGGGGATGGAGGGGGGGGAGAGATGGGGGAGGAAAAGAGGAACTAGCAAAGAGAGAACTATTTGTAACAGACATTATTCAAGGTTTAAAATGCATCTGCTTATATTAATTTGCTTGCTAAAGGTTATTAAGACTCATCCTGAAACCTATCTGTAATCAATGTTTTTATAATGGAATCGTTGCTTGGCATATAAACTCTGTTACCTTTGGATTGTGCCCCCTTTAGGTAAGCCCCTGTATGCCCATACCCACCAAAAGGTTAGTCCTCCCCCTTATCCCAAGGCCCAGCCGAATGCCCAAATGGCATCAGATGGGGGCCCCCTCTTTTGTGGCCCCTATAACAGTAGGAGGCCTTAATGACCCTTGTAACAGCAACCCCCTCTGTAAGCTCTGACCAGGGCCTACCCTGTAGCCAACAGGTCAGAAGCCAGAACCATACTAGGCGACGCTGCCCTGGAAAGGGGGGGGGGGGAAGGCCGGAGGAAAGAGGAACTGGAATATTTGTAACAGCGTCTTTGGCCATGGTCCAGCCTAACGTCTGCTTAAACTTCTGCTTCTGTAATAGCTTCTGTTCAAAGGCTACAAGACTGTATAATCTATAATTATTGTTGTATAAACAATTAAGGCACATTAATTGGGAACAGGTACTTCTGTAGGCACCCACCCCTTGTACCTATCCACTCACCCCCCATTGCCTCCCCTTCCTTCCTTTTCCCTTCCCTAACACTGTGCTTGCCCCTGCTATTGCAGGGCAACAATAGAAAGCAATAAGGCAAAGTTATAACCAATAACCTGTAACAAGTTAGCACAGCAATAGTCCTAGTGGTCATACTGAAGGGCATCATGCTCCTTCTTTGTCCTACTATGTACCCCCTTACCCAAACCCTACTAACACGTATAATTAAGGAAATGGTAACTCATCATAAGACAATATTGTTGTTTAAATCTAATATGTAAGCATATATTAAGATATTCTTGTAATCATTTTTGCAAACCTGTATTTTGCAACCGGAATTCGTGTTAGTGTTCTTGCTCATGGCATAAACAGTATAACCACAAGCTGCCCTTTTCAAAACCCCTGAGTTCGCACTAGGCCCAAAATACCATCTTAAACCATACGGGGCCCGCGTGTTCAGGACATAGCAAAAGTCCCTCCTGGCATGGCCAAGGGAAGATTGCTGACCACTCTGGAAAGTACCCCCCCCCCACCCTAATACTAAACTTGCTGACAACTCAGAAAAGCACCCCTCACCCTAATGCTTGGCAGTGACGCGTGTGCGGTTGCGGTTTAAGACTTTAAAAATGGCATGTAACCTTGTAAGCGTAGTAGTTGATTTTGGTCTGCTACCCCTATGCATAGGTGTGTGTAAGCGCAATAAACGGGCCTCAGGCTTGAGACTATAATTCAAATTTTCTGCCTAGGAGTGTTTGTTCCTAACAGTTCAAATGACTGCCTAGGGGGTATTCGTTCTTGACACTTCTTAGCTGTCTCCTATGTTTTAACCTGCTTGTAAAAGTAACTCGTTGAAAGGCAAGCATACAATTTCAGGATATTTTTCCACATGCTTTCTTTAGGCAAGTGGAAAATAGGCCAGGCACTGATTGCTCAGGCCAATTTCACATCACTGATGTTCTGTACCTAAATACAATACACTAGGCTTTATTTTGCTACATGCATGAATGAGTATTTCTCAATTATAGAATGAGAGAATACATAATTTGGGAACACTGTAAAGTTAAAGTATTCTTCCCTCTAAGATGTAAGAAAACATGTTCAATTAAAAAATAACTCTTTTCAAGGATTACCTATGTTTCATACAGGTGGTTGGTTTTTTTTTTTTAAAAGTTAAATGTTTAATTCAGTGTGTGTTATTGCATCTTAGAGGGAAGAATACTTTAACTTTCCAATGTTCCTAAATTATACACTAAATATAGGTGAAAGAACAAGTGCCACAGCACTGGAAAGATGGTATCATAGTGGCATTACCAAAAAAGGGTGATCTTACTCTGTGCCCAAACTAGAGAAGTATTATACTGCTATCAATCCTAGGCAAAGTACTGGCTACCATTATGCTGAATAGAACAAAGAATGCAGTGGATGAAATATTACAAGAAGAACAGGCTGGGTTCCCTCTAGATAGATCATACTGTGAACAGATATTCACTCTTCGACAGATCATTGAAAAAGCTACTACTTGGCAAAAATCCATCTTAATCAACTTCAAGAAAATGTTTGATTGAGGAATATTGCTAGAAGCTAAAGGATACCGGAGAAGCTGATCAACAGAATAACGAGTTTATATGATGGAAGTAAATGCACAGTAAGAATGATACAGATCTGGGTTTGCTACTGGGGTTAGACAAGGATGTGTGTTATCACCAATCCTCTCTCCATTAACAATAGGCTGGATGATGAAGCGGCAATAAAAGGCATCATGGATAGTGCAAAATGGGTTAGCGGATGAGTTACACAACCTTGACTTTGCCAACGACATTGTTTTACTAAGTACGACGTGGAACATGATTGCCCTTACATCAGAGGTAGAACAGGAAGCATCAAAAATTTTAAGTTGATGCAGAGAAAACCATGATTATAAAGGTAGGAAACTGGACAACAGATGCAAACTGTGACATATATGGCAATTTCCTGCAATACCCTGGACAAACCAGATTGAATTAAGTTAAATCTTACCGTATTAATGTATGTTTCACTGTGGTCTAGGCACTGTATATAATTTCATGGGGGAGGGGGACCACAGTCCTCCAGGACCAAAGAATAGTGGTAATTTGGCAAATTCACTCAAGTCCTAACACATCCTGAGAGGCACTAGCAGCAGGACAGACCTGCATTTACTGGTTCAAACTGGATTCTCTAGAGACCAGCAAACAAAGAAAGGACTTTTGAATAAATAACCTGAGTTTAAAGTGACTCAAGGCCTTTGCTGTAATAAAGCAAACAAGGAGGACCCCAATCCTTAGGGAAGGGTTCGAAGAACTGACACCAACCAGAGCACTTTAGCAAAGACCACTCCCCCATCTCCTCAACTTATTAATGTGTGTAGTTTCTTTTACTTTTAACATGTTCTCTTCACATGTTCTTAAAAATAAATGGTCTTGCTTAGAACGAAGCTAAGAACTATGTGGTAACTCAACTGTGAGTCATTATGCTGTTTATAGCTTCTGAGGAGAAAAGCAGAGCAGGGCTGCTTATGTAGTCTGCTAGGGAATTCATTGTGTAAACAGGGAACTGTGCAGCTTGGAAAAAACCCAGTCAGGAGGGAGAGAAATGCATGTCTCTGACCAAGAAAGGTGATGGCTGGAGAGCTGGAAGCTTCAGCGTGGGTGCCTGGTGGACCATGGAGGGGAATACAGGTAGAATTGCCCTGAACTGTGACACAAAAGCATCTGTGGATGGAAAAGAAAGTGAACAGGTAGAAGAGTTCTACCACCTGGAGAGTGTGATGACATTTGAAGGTGGCCATGAAAAAGATATATATGAGATTAGGAAAAGCAAACACGACTTTTGGAAGGTGGAACATCATCTGGTGAAAAAGAGGTCTCCACACCAAATTAAAGGTCAGATTATACCATGAGATTGCACTGAGCATGCTACTGTGTGAAGCAGAGACTTGGCCAATAACAGTGGTTAAAAAAGAGAGATTGGAGGATGCCCACCACAGATGGCTGAGGAAGATTCTACACATTTCATGGAAAGACAAAATAACAAATGCAAGACTAAGGGAACTGACAAAGCAGGATAAGTTAGAATATATCAAAGAAAGAAGGCTCAGGCAGTTGGAACAGGCATACCATATGGAAGATGAGAGACAGGTTAAGCAAGCATTAAATTGGGTATGCAAGAAAAGAAAGAGAAAACAAGGAAGTCCAAGGAAGAACTGCCAGAAGACAGTGAGAGGGGATATTGAATATGCTGGCATCATCTGGGAAGTAGTATCACAACTACAAAGTGACTGTAATCAATGGAGAAACTGGACTGCCGACGTGCCAGCAACACAGAAGAAACTAAGTCTAAGGTAAGGAAGACAATATCAGTGGTTTCATTCCTGGAACCCACACTGTACATGTAATGTAATACACAGACAACTTATATTGTGAACTCATTCTTGGGGGAAAAACAAAATCATACTGCCACCCTGACATGTAAGCTATGTTGTTTTTTCATTACTGTACTTTTGGGAAAAACAAACATTCACATTCAATGGTTATGATACTTGTTAAATACATGTTTTGGAAGATCTCTCGGAACACAATCTTTTGCCCCACTAAAAAGAATAGACATTTTTGCACTGAAGTGGTCCACTATTACATGTATTCAGCAAACACATTCTGCATAGGAATGTGTAGCAACAGTTACTGCTCTTTACAAATTAAGGATCTGGAGCAAACAACAGTAACTGGACGCATGATCAGTCCAAGACATAAGTAATATCCCATTATCCAACTTGCTTTTTCATCACCACTAGAGATGGGTACGTTTAAATGAGCAGAAAGAATGCTTTGGAGCTGTGCATTCTAGGCAATATTCACCCATCATACTAGGGTGTGGGCAGATTGCAGAATGAGTGCACATGAGATCCTGGACACTGAGTGTACCAGAACTGGGCTTCATTCCAGCTCTTCATAAATAAGTGGGAAGAGAGATTTGAGGTCAGTTGGTGACATGGTCACTGTGTCTGAATTACACAGATTTAGTGGCCACTAAACCCAATTTATAACATACATGAGCGGTCAGGTTTCCTACTCCAGATCAGAGGCGAAAACAGTAAAAGGACTGTGTATTTGCTCAACAATCTGCACATGGGTCTGCAATGAATTCTATCCCTTCAATCCCCACATAAATTTCAGGTAGAGAAACTGTTTCTTAAGCTTTGTGGAGAGGTCAAGGTGAAAAGTCAATATTTTCCTTATTCTTTAAAATACCACCACCACTTTGCATTATAATAGCAGCTTCCTTCTGAGGAACTCAAAACACTTTACCAATAAATTACTTTAAGCCATCATCCCCATTTTGCAGATAATGAAACTTTAAGGCACAGATCTCAAATAACTTGCCACAGATCACACAGGAAGTAGCTGAGCTGGGAACAGAACAAAATTCTCCTGACTCCCAGTCTTGTGCCTTAGCCACAAGATGATGCTTTCTCCCCAAAGCCAGCATTTTCATCACATGATTTGTGTCTATAATTTTCCTAAGAGAAATGTCTAACAAAATATTAAAGAGAAATAAGAGTTTAGTAGGCTACTCGGTACTTGTATAACATAATTAACATTTTTAAAAGCAAATCATGTTCCTGAGCTAACAGTTTTAATGGAGAGGAAATATTTTATTGTTCTGAGCAATACCTTTGTGGCAGAGAAAACCAAAACCAGGAATAACTTGTTTTCGCTCATGTCAGTTACTCTACAAGACTGTGAAATTCAGTACTACCTGCTACAAAAGATGATCTACTTTTGAAAGATGAAAAGCACTAATGTATATAAGAAACAGCTCTAGCAATCCAAGCCTTTCTAAAGTACCCTGAAACCAGCTGGACAACAGAACATAAACAAGCCAATCTGAATTAAGTGAGATGCCTGTAGAAGTGCTAAGAGAGCAAGCCACCTGCAGATATTCCATATAAACACACAGTCCTCCTGCAGGTACTTGTATTACATTTGAGCTGTCCTGGCTTAGCGTACTGCCATGATCTTCATTTCTGAAGAACCAGCAACTGGTTTTATGTTGACGACTTCTCTCACAACTGAAATGTTTCAATCAATATTTTCCTTCGTTTACTCCAAGTTTCATAAATTGATAAAAGCAACATTTTCACCATAATTTTTAAATTTTAAGGGGATAAAGAACCTAATAATTTGAAAGCAGCCTCGTCCATGTCTACATGAAAAATACAGTACTGCAGATATTCCATAGATCAGGTGTACTACACATTTACCCCACTATGGGCTGGAGCTGAGAAAATTGAGGAGACAGTAGGAAAACAACAATGAAATATGCTTTTGAGCCAAATCTTTTCATGCTGGTCCTTTTTATTATTTATCTTAAGGCTTTGGGATTTGATATGGCATGAGACATTTTTGAATTAATAGAACCTCTTTAACATCTTTTCTCCTTTCAACTTTCCTGTACTCTAAAAACATGAACATACCAGGCACACATATCTGAGGGTGAGAGGATACACACTCAAAACGTTCCCTCTTATCTCACTAGTAAAATGATTTTTCTTCCTGACAATTAATACTCAAGCCATGTTATTTATTTTAAAAATAAAATGGGTAAGATATATTGGTACATTTTCACAGCCGACAAAGAAAGGAAAGTGTTGTTGGTATTACTTTTGAGTAATCAAGGGATGAGTTTAAAAAAGCAGCAAACTAGCAAAATATAATTCTTCCCTGGCCATAACAATGAGGTTATCTAACCAAGTGGCTTCAAAATTTAGTTCTGAAGGGACAAAATATTTTACATCTATTTTGGAATATCAACTGAAATTCATCTCTTCCAATTACGCTTTTGACTAATCAAATAAAGGAGGCTTTTGTCAATAAGAAAAGTGGAACACAGAATGAGATGGGGTCCATTTTAAAAGTACTGGAAAGAGAAATGTATTACACATTCACCTAAAACTACACACATTATATGTAAGCCATGCCAAAAAGCCAGCCTTACTGCCACAGATTCCATGATTTATGGGTTTGGGGTTGATTTTGTTCCTTAATATTTGTAACTTTTCCCATGCTCGGATTTTTTTGTATGTGGGTAGGTAGTGGTAATAAACAACTAAACCAGTCTCAGTGGAACCCTGAGAGCTGCCAAGTTAAAACCTGTACTGTACAGAAGGCAAGGAAGAGCAGGAGCAATCATATTTATAACTAGTGCTTTACTGTGCAATTATGGGGAGTCAGTTTTGATTATCTGATTCAGACAAAGGGTCACAAGGCCTGATTCACGGCTGTCCTGCACCTTCTGTAGTCATTTACACCAGTGCAAAGTAGGTGTAAAATGCTACCGAATCAGAATGGTAACATTTTACATCCATTCCATATTGGCACAGACTACTACTCAAGGTGCAGAATAGCAGTGAATCAGGCCTGCACAGTTTATAAAGCTGTATCTTGGAAGGGCTGCTGGTCTTTCTGACTATACGGAGTCTGAGGCAGGAACACAGCTGAAGAGGAAGCGCTGCTCCCTCCTATCCATTCTCCTGCCTTACTCCTCTGTGGCTGACCAGACAGGCACTAAAGATAATGGTTTTAAATATTTTTAAAACAGCCCATTAGATGTTATTAAATATTCTAAGTAATTTTATTCATAGTAAAAAACTATTCTGATTAAATTAATGCCACCAGGGACTTTCGGCAAGTTTCATAAGTTGATGGATGATATTTGCTATTTTATTTTTTATCCAGAAAGTGACATTCCATATAATTTATCACAACAAATGCATCTACACAGCAAGTGGCAGCAAGTCTCAGAGCCTGGGTTGACAGACTCAGGCTTGCACTAAGGCACTAAAAATAGCTGTGTAGCCCTTTGGGCTCAGGCTGGAGCTTGGGCTCTGAAGCAAAGGGAGGGGTGTATGCTACACAGCTGGTTTTAGCACCGTAGCCTGAGCCATGCAAGCCTGAGTTTGTCGATGATCCGGGCCCTGAGACTCAATGCTGCTCGCTGTGTAAACACACCCTGTAAGTGCTGCATAGAAATCATCATAGTACAGTGTTCAAATAAATTATTGCCTTTCTTAATGTATTGCTGCAGAACATATCAAATATCAGAGGGATCTAGTCTCCAAGACAGCGTCTTCTTCCCATTCTAAGAAGTCATTATCATACCCACATCTTCTTTGTGGTGAGGAGGTATGGTAAGCAGCTCTTTGTGAATATTTCATCAATGTCACTACATAAGTAGTCAATAATGGATGCTAAACCAGCAGGATACTTAGATGCCTGCTGCTACAGAGAAACTGAAAATATGTCTCCTCAACAGGCTTAAACTCTACTAGCCTGAGAGATCCCCATGATCTGTTCTTGAAATCGGGATTCTTGATTTCATGCTGCTTCTACACACTGCAAGTCCATCTCAATGGTCAGTGGCAATTCTGAAATTTGCACAATTACCCAGAAAATGTAACTGTCAGCTTTCTCTAGTTGTTCAACAAACACTCTATTTCATGTGTTGTAAATATTTGTCTCATGTTATATAAGCCTGCTTTACCCAGAAGAAAACACAAGATGAATCAGCTTAGACAAGAGCATTGCAAAAATTACAAGTTAACCTCACACTATAAAATCATCTCAAATAGGCTGATGCTCTGAGGTTTTTTATACGATCACCAAATAAATCATTTTCATGTACAATTAGTTGTGGTTCTGTACAAAATTTTAGAAAAAAATAAAATACACCCAGAAAAAAATATTTACAGCATTATCTTTAACATAAATTTAATTTCTATTATATATAGCTTAACTTTTCCTATATTTACCTTCCTATTCCTGAACAAGGGCAATAGGAGTAGACAGACACTTCAGGTAACCAAAAGATATCTATACAGAGGAATTCCAATCTAATTAAAATGTCTACCCTCAGAGCACATAAAGGTCCCATTACTTTTGCTATCTATTAATAATCATACACAAAGAATCCACAATATATATGCCAAGTGTTATATATATAAAATGTACATCTACACACGCAGCAGGTTTGCATTACAGATTTTAATTTCTACCAAAAAGAGATTACTTTAGACCAGGGGTCAGCAACCTTTCAGAAGTGGTGTGCCGAGTCTTCATTTATTCACTCTAATTTAAGGTTTCGCGTGCCAGTCATACATTGTAACTTTTTAGAAGGTCTCTTTCTATAAATCTATAATATATAACTAAACTATTGCTGTATGTAAAGTAAATAAGGTTTTTAAAATGTTTAAGAAGCTTCATTTAAAATTAAATTAAAATGCAGAGCCCCCCGGACCGGTGGCCAGGACCCGGGCAGTGTGAGTGCCACTGAAAATCAGCTCGTGTGCTGCCTTCGGCACGCGTGCCATAGGTTGCCTACCCCTGCTTTAGACTGAAAGATAGTCAACTAAGAAGTGCCAATGTGTTTCAATATAACACCAAGAAGATTTGCAAAGAGATTCAATTTTATATGAATTTTCTGAAAAAATATATAAGAACCTCACAGATCACAGTACTTGAAAAGTTTCTCCAGTGAGCAGGGTTCCAGTAGCAGAGTGAAACTTCCAGTCATCAATAATCACATCATTTTCATTCTGCTGCTGCTCCTGTAGGCAGAGGGAAGGGCAACAGAAAGGGAAGAGAGGATACCTCTCTCCCCCAACAGAATGCTGAAACCACAGAAGGCAGAAGACAAAAGTACACGTGACTCCAAACTCCATTCCCTCTAAGCAGCTGGGGGCAATATGTGCTGGCTTTTCTGCTAACACCCAATCAGTGTCCATCTTCCATAACAGCCACTGGCTGGCAGGTGTCTGATAAATATTACAAGCCCAAAAAGAATCTAATTATTGTTATAGCAACTGATCCTGGAAATACATACCTGTGAGTAAATTTACTCATGTGAATAGCCCCATTAAATCAGGCCTACAGTAACCAAAAATGTTCAAAATATTTGATTTGATTAAAATATATTTGGGTCATCCAAAACATCTATTGATTAGTAATGCTTGTGCTAGATGAATGCTTTTAAGCTTCAGCCATTGTTAGTAAGATCAGAGGAGGAGTTCTATGGGTTCTTCTTTTTTTGTTTTGTTTTCTACCTACCATACTGTGTGGTGTCAGAACATATCCCAAAATATTAACAATGGGTCTTTGGTGCTTTAATGAAATGAGCTGGTGGCTTCAGACCAATCCTCAGATAATAATAGTTCACATCATAGAACACACCATCACAATTGGTATCCTTGTTGACAGTCTCAGCAGAGGCCAAAGACGGTATAGGCACAGAGACTGAACTATACTCTCATTTTTAGAAATGATCCTTCCAAGACAGCATGGACATAAACTGATGGAGAAGGGAACCTTGCAATGCCATTGTCCATGCTGAATCAGTCCTGTAGATAAATGGATGAGGGAATACTCTCTGTGTCAAGCTGCAACAGTTCAGAAATACAAAATTCATTTTCCCCTCAAATATGCTGTAAAAAATAAATTGTCTAAAGAACAGTTATCACCTTGAGGGTAAAGTGCAACCTGTAAAGAGTGTGAACATGAGAGAAAATGAGAAGGAGGGGAAAAAAGAAAAAAAAAAGGACAAAAAGAATGATACTTAGAATTGTTTGTGTTAAGAAAAACCATTAATAACTTTCACTGACATAACAAGAGTTCACAATATAACTGAAAAAATGCTTACTATAACTACTGACTGAGCTTTGGAAACCTTTTACTCAGTAGAAATAGTCTAACTATGGCTCTCACTGCAGATAAAGATATGCAGCCTAATTTGATGACTGTTTAGGTAACAAACAAAAGACAGTACTATTTAAGAGTTTTTTGTTGGGAGTAGAGATGAGAGAGGTTGTCCAGGATTTCAAGAGTTGAGATGAGATATATCTCAACTAATCTCACCAACCTAACTTCACTTTAAAAATCAGTAAACAAATGTACATTAAAGGGCAACAGTAATTCAGCATTAGGCCATTTAACACTGTTATGCAATGTAGTAATGTCTGCCAATTGCTGGATTGCAAATCTGGACATAGCACTGGCTGTCTTGCCAGGGAGAGGACAGGAGAAGCAACTCTGAACACTCCATTTATGTTGACTCTCCCTTTTGATACCCAAAAGCATGTACAAGAGACATTCCAGACTCCAGCGATCATACACACCTTAGAAATTTAAATACCATGATAAAAAAGCTCTTTTAGTTAAACAATGGAACAATAAGGTGCAAAAGATGAACAAACAGTCATTGCTTTATGGCACAGGAACTGTGTGAACAGGCCAAAATACCACACAGGTTTGGACCAAAATCCTGCACTGCATCATTGCTCTGAAAAAGATACAGGGAGAAGTACGAGAATTCAAGGAGTATAAAGTATGACGCTCTTTCCCCTTACATTCCACATTAAACAACTGTAAAAAAAAAATTATAATATAGTGGAGGAGAAGGATATACATACTTAACATTTAATACAAGCTTAATATTCTGAAGCCACTGAACTATTTATCCTTTTGCTAAGGTTATGCCTGTGATGTTGCAGTGACATATTGGGCTACCAGAGGCAGAAGGTGGAGTAAGCTAGAACTTATCCAACACTTATTTTTTGAAGCTGTCCTGCATTTATAAATGCTCATCTGTTCCAATACCTTTTTAAAAATATTTTTCTTTACCTTTTGGGACATTCCCATTCCCGATCAGTATCTATTATTGTAAACAGCTATTTTAGTTTAAAATATCTTTGTCTGCATAGTCAAATCCTATTCTGCCAACTCTCTTTAAGATCACTTTATCCTCAGAATGAAATCCTTAAGACTGAAATTAGAGAAAATCATTTATCCATCTGAATAAATATTAACCTTGGTATAGCCAACATTTACCAACTAAGCAAACTGAGTCATTGCTTCTCTAAGGACTAATTCTTCTCAGAGGCCACTCGGAGCAAATGCAGCCTCACCCACAAAAGTTTTGTACTGGTTTCTACTGGAATATCTTTTTTTTTTAATATTCAAGCATACACACTGACAAAAAGCACTGAGAGGCCAACAAGAAAACCCAGAACCTTAGGACCTAGATGTCATATGTATCTTCATAACCAGTTTCTACAGTTGAAGATTGGGCGCGGGGAGAGGAGGGTGCATGAGAGAAAGAGAAAGAAACCAGTATGGTACATGGAACTGAAAAATAACAAATAATAAATGCACAGAGCTAAGAGACCTGTTAAATCCCATGCATCTGGGGGAGTCTCCCTCCTTTGGGGCCCCAATTTTATTACCCTTATTCATGCTGGGGAGTACCAACCTCACAGAAGTACTCACACTAAACTCTATGGGACTGCTCACCAAAGTAAGTACTACTCAAGGAAGGACGGGTGACAGAAATCAGGCACACAAATTAGTTCTAGGGACAGCATTAAAAGTCTCTTTGGTGATGAAAGGATTTTGCTGTATTTGTCAACCAAGATTTTCAATAAATGAGTGAATCTTCCAAATCTCAATTTATATGGTCTCCCCCACGGAGTGTGAGACACACAGCAAATGACCCCTGCCCCCCCCCCCCCAAAAAAAATGCAGGCACACTTTTATCTTTCATCCTGGTGCTGAAAGACACAAGAACAGAGACAGGAAGAGGGGCCCAGAAGTGGAGGAGGCTAGATGTGGGGTAGGAAGGGGAAGGGAAGATGTGCGTAGGGAAGGGCAGAAGGATGGAGGGAGGCACAAAGGGTAGGAGGGGAGCAGATAAGGAATTGAAGACAGCGGGGCGGGGGGATAAGCAGATGTTGTCGGAAGGGAGTGAAACGAGGTGAAAGGCGACGGAGGGAGGCTGTGGGGAAGGTGGGGACGAGGAAGCACAGGGCAGGAGGGCAGGAAGCAATGCAGGCCGGAGGGAGGGGGCAGGGGCACGGAAGCCCGGGCCTCTCCCCTCACCTGGCAGCCCTTCTTGTGGTGGAACCCGACCACCACGATGTGCAGCACCGGCCCCCGCTGGCTGCTGGGCGGCGGGGGCTTCCCCTGCGTCTCCATGGAGCCCCGCGGCGGCCTCTCAGGAGGTTGTTTACAGCGGGCCGGGCTCCTCTGCGCGCCCCGCCTCCCCCGCGCAGGGGCCGACGCGGAATAAGCCCCGAACCGGCCAGGGGCGCTCCACACTCCTTGCCTGTGCCTTCCTCCTCCGCTTCCGCAGCGCCGCAGCCGGCCCGCCCCGCCGGGGGTGGAGCGGGGAGGGGGCGGTGCAGAGCACCAGGGCCAGCCAGCCGCCTCCCTCCTGCTCTGAGTCCTTCTCCCCTTGCAGCTGCTGTCTGAACCTTTCCTCGCCTTCCTCTTCTCCTTCCTTTCTCTCCTTCTCCTTCCTTCCATCCTGCTCTCTCTCTCTCTCTTGTCTTCACAGGCTGGAGAAGGACGGGGGCTGAGAGGGGGCTACAGGGCCAGCCCCATGTGACACCACCCATTTGGTGGCCGTACTGTACCCTCCCGCCTACACACACCGTTGGAAGCTTATTCTGTCTACTTTCAGATGAGACCTGGTGACGAGCTGTCAAGTAGTTGCTGTAAAAACGGGGGTAAAGAGTAACATCCTCAACAGGTTAAAATGACCACCTTGAAATATTTGCAGTCATTTATTTTACGTTGGTGATGATATATATTATTTCAAGGCATAAAATTGGGTTTCTTTGTGAGGTCAAAGCATTACAACAACCATCTAAAGGATAAAACATAAGCAAATAATAAATTTGTACAGGAATCATTAAAAAGTAATAAGATGGGTGACATTTTTAGTTGACATCATTATCATCATCATGATCTCTGTTGAGAGTGCATGGGTTACCACAGTCTTCATTGCCTTGAAGTTGGCATGTACATAGTTCTATGCAGGAAAGACTATAGACATAGTTGATTGTGTAGCAAGCCCCTACTGGTACAGGCACAGATAAGGTCTTGTAGAAGCTCCGAAGCCATTGGGCCCTTGAAGAATACAGGAAGTAATTCATCATCCACATTTTCCCATCCATGTTCCAATGGTGATCCAATATCTTGTTTACCGATGTGTGAAGACATCCAAATCTTTGTTTGCCAAGATGTTTTGACATAATCTTCAAAAGTGTCCTCACATGGTGGGAGTTTGGCCAGCGACTTACCCTTTATGATGGCTAGGTTGAGGCACAAGCAATTCAGGTCTCTGTGGTTCTTTTTTTTTTCTTGCTATGGTCATACAGCACTGCTACCAACTTCCTTGCTGCAGAAATTTGGACTTGTCCAACGCTCTCTTTCAATTTGACAAGTAAGTTCCCCTTGGTTTGACATTAAACACAGATTTTTTCCCCCAATACCAAATAGGAATGACACAGAATCATTGTGACGTTTCCCTCTGGTGTTATCTGGACCAGTGATCTGCTAGGTCACTGTAATCCTTGACTCTGGGAGCCAGCCTTACCCTGCTCTGCTGTGAGAACCCCCACTCCTGGGCTGTTCACACACAGCCTCTGGCATGTAAGCTGCTCCTTGGATTGTGCAACCAAATGACACTAGCCAATATCTCTGGTCCCAGACACAACCCTAAGAACCGCCATCTTGCAGTGTCCAGTTATGCCCACTGGACACGGCAAGTTTATATGAGTTTGTCAATTTAACAAAGAAATTGATATGTACCAGGCTTGTTAACCCCAGGGGAGTCTCTGACATGCTTCAAACCAAATGCACTGCTTCAGGTAGAATAAACAAACAGATTTATTAACTACAAAGATAAATTTTAAGTGATTATAAGTCAAAGCATAACAAGTCCGATTTAGTCAAATGAAATAAAAGCAAAACGCATTCTAAGCTGATCTTAACACTTTCGATGCCCTTACAAACTTAGATACTTCTCACCACAGGCTGGCTGGTTGCTCTTCAGCCAGGCTCTTCCCTTTGATCAGCGTTTCAGTCGCTTGGTGTGGTGTCTGTAGATGTAGGTGGAAGAGAGAGGAAGAGCATTGCAAATGTCTCTCCCTTTTATCATGTCCTTTCTTCCCTCTTGACTTTGCACCCCCCCCTTCAGAGTCAGGTGAGCATTACCTCATCGCAGTTCCAAACTGACCAAAGGGAGGGGGGTGACTCCCTGGAGAGTCCCACAGATCCTTTTGTTGCTGCTTAGGCCAGCGTCCTTTGTTCCTGTGAGGCTGAGCTGGGTTTGTCCCATACATGCCCTGATGAGGTGTGAACTGCCTCTCTGCTCTTGGAGAGTTTTTGCCTGGGCTTATTTTAAGCCATGAAGACACATTTTTAGCTTCATAACTGTATACATGAAATTATAACCTAAAACATTACTATAACATTACTGTAACAATAATTACTATAACATCACTATAACAACAATGCCAGTGCATCATGAGCCTTCCGAAGACACCCGACATGACAAACTTTGCATTGGATACCACACAATCATTTTACAAGGATGATCATGGGGGTGCTGGGTGTTCCCCTGAGGGAACAGAGCGTCACAATCATATCTTGTTAATGTATACAACAGGAAGTAAGTTGCAGAAGTCAAGAGTGAGTGTGCCACAAATTGCATGTGTGGGTATGTGCTGGTCATGGTGTCTGTTTCAATCCATGTTATCTAGCTGTTCCATTTTTGGAAAATAGTGAACAGCAAGAACCAAGACATCGGTATCAGGAGACCTAATTACTATGGTTACTTTGACACCAAGAGACCCAAAAGCCATATTGGCACATAAAGCATGCAGGAGTATCCTTCTGTCCACTTCCTCTTGAGTACTGTACAAGTCTTGGGCTTTTTCAACTCCCTACTCTTTCTACCGGTAATGGATTTTGCTACTTCACCATTGTAAAAGGTTCCAGCAAGAAGTTCTGGTGCTGGGTAAGCTTGCACACTCTCAGGTACATTTTGAACCATATATCCACAGAGGAATTTTACAAGTAACTGTTGGATACCACATTTAAAAACTTTTTCCATGGAGGCACAGGGCATCCTCCAGCAACCTGGTATTTTTTGCATCCAATCTTAGATGCTGTCTGGCACTGTCTTTCTGCCGTTTTCACAGAGTTTCTGTTGTTATATCTGTCAAAGACTCTGATTACAGAATTAGCTTTGTCAAATCCTTTTAGGACCTGCCTCAAGTACTTAGTCACCAATTCATCGAATGTGTGCGTTTTGTCTCCAGCCATCATTTGTATGACAGCCATTACATCTCTGATGTACACGGTGGTTTCTTTGTTACATGCTCTTAGCTGATGGATTCTTTCAGCTTGAGCTTCCAGCTGACACTCTAATTCAGGTTTGTCTGTTCTTCTCATTGTTCCATCAGCATGGAAGAGAGACATAGGCACAGGTCCTATTGGGTGACTAAAAACAATTGCCATTGAAACATCATCTCTGCATCTTGCTAAGGACAGGGCTCTGTGTAAAACAATTTCTGGACTGAGCTGCTGTGATTGTTCCGCCCTTACCAGACTTAAATTTGGTCTTCTTGGCCATGTCAGCAAAGTTTTGATTCCAGATTTCTTGACCGGGTTGAAGAAGCTACATGTCCCATCAGAATCAAGCACACCTTTCACAAATTTCTCCTTTTGTTCTTCACCAACATCTGCTATTTTCAGAAGAGACTGTTGCGCATTTGAGGTTACATGTAGTCCAGTAGCTATGTTAATAAGCACCTCTGGATGTGATTCAGGATCAAATGAGTTTGTCATATTGTTGATGACATGGTTGGTAAGAGCTGTAACTTGCTCTTCATTTCTCTTCAGTGCAGAGGCAAGGACTTGTTTGTGGACTTAGTCTACACTACTTCTTGTTAGGCCTTTTCTTTCTCTCATAGCTTTCTCATAATATGAAGCTGTGTATTGTCATCTCTAACACTAATACTGACCTGTGCATAAGTGTCACTGAATTAAAAAGCTAGTTTTTAGAATATTTCAAAGGCTAGTACTACATGCATAGGCAATTACAAATTAAAACCTTCTACCAGGCATACTAGATGCTACATTGTATGTACAAAAGCTTACAGATGGAGAAGCATTACATTACAGAAGTATGCACATACATTTATATATACCCACAATGCAATACAAGCTTTTGGCACACAATCTACTGCTATCTGTCCACAACCTTTAGTATGAGACTGATCTGGTCAGCACATTTCAATTGAAAATATACAAAACTATTATAAGATAATACTTTAACAATTAAGAATTATGATGTGAAAACATTTAATGTTACAACATTACAAAATATTGATATTCACTATTTTTGCAACATGCTAAACAGTTTAATCATCGGGGCTTTGGTAGGGAGGAAGCTGGGTGGGACTATGCACATATTTCCTATAATGCTGTGGGGGAGGGGGGAGACCAGATGAGGAACATGTCCCCACCAATACCCTTGTACTATTCTCTTTATGTGCCTGGAGAATTCATGCAGTCCTCCCTCCCCTAACTGTGGTTTCACCCCTGTGTAGAACCGTGCATAAACATAGGGTTCTCTGTGTTGGGCAGAGTAGTTTATTGGACCTGAATATCCTCTCCGACACTCATGTAAATCAAAACTGTTTAAGTCAGTGCAGTTACACTAGTATAAAACTGGTGTAAATTAAGTGAGTATCAAGCCTCTTTTCTCTGGAAAACCTCAAAAGCAAAAATCCCATTCAAAATAATATCCCATAACATAATCACCGCAAATGCTATTACTGTAAATCCATGCATAGACAATATAAGAGAGGAAGTAGTAGAAAACTCCTTCCTCTTTTTTGTTCCCAGATTCTCTGTGAGACTATAGAAAACATTAAGTCTTCAGAATAATTTACATAAAAATTAGATCCCATAGGCTGATGAGAGACAGCTGAGTTGAGATTCTTTTTAGTCTCTACAGGTAAGATCATGAAAGGTAAGTCTTCCTGAAGACTTAAAAAAACAGTGATAATAAACTTTAATAATTACATCTTTATATAATATTTTGCATCTTCAAAGTGTTGCTTTATAAGCAATAACTAATCAGGGCTTCATCCTGCAGCTCCTCAATCATTTGAATAGTCCTTACAGGAGTAATAACATTCAATTCAATCAGTCTGTTCACTTGAGACTATTAAATGTGTAAAGGATATAAGCACAAGTCCACAATTCTTACAATAGACCTCCCAGTTTAGTAAGTATTCTCTCTGCTTTACAGATAGAGGAAATGAGGCAGAGAGGTTAAGTGGCTTGTCAAAGGCCACAGAGAGATTCAGTGTCAGAGACAGAATTAAAAATTAGGAGTTCCAGATTTCAGGGCACTACCAAATTGCTCTCTCTTAAGGTCAGAACAAATTCCACTGAAGTCAATAGCAAAATTGTCATTCAGTGCTGCAGGATCAGGCTGTGACGTTCCCCTCTGGTGTTGTCATGACCAGTGATCTGCTAGGTCACTTCAATCCTTGACTCCGGGAGCCAGCCTTACCCTGCTCTGCTGTGAGAACCCCCATTCCTCGGCTGTTCACACACAGCCTCTGGCATGTAAGCTGCTCCTTGGATTGTGCAACCGAATGACACTAGCCAATATCTCCGGTCCCAGACACAACCCTAGGAACTTCCATCTTGCAGTGTCCAGTTATGCCCGCTGGATGCGGCAAGCTTATATGAGTTTGTCAATTTAACAAATAAATTGTTATGTACCAGGCTTGTTATCCCAAAGGGAGACTTTGACGCTTCAAACCAAACACACTGCTTCAGGTAGAATAAACAAACAGATTTATTAACTACAAAGATAAATTTAAATGATTATAAGTCAAAGCATAACAAGTCCGATTTAGTCAAATGAAATAAAAGCAAAACGCATTCTAAGCTGATCTTAACACTTTCAATGCCCTTACAAACTTAGATACTTCTCACCACAGGCTGGCTGGTTGCTCTTCAGCCAGGCTCTCCCTTTTGATCAACGCTTCAGTCGCTTGGTGTGGTGTCTGTAGATGTAGGTGGAAGGGAGAGGAAGAGCATGGCAAATGCCTCTCCCTTTTATCATGTCCTTTCTTCCCTCTTGACTTTGCACCCCCCCCTTCAGAGTCAGGTGAGCATTACCTCATCGCAGTTCCAAACTGACCAAAGGGAGGGGGGTGACTCCCTCAAGAGTCCAACAGATCCTTTTGTTGCTGCCTAGGCCAGCGTCCTTTGTTCCTGTGTGGCTAGGCTGAGTTTGTCCCATACATGCCCTGATGAGGTGTGAACTGCCTCTCAACTCTTGGAGAGTTTTTGCCTGGGCTTATTTTAAGACATGAAGATACATTTTCAGCCTCATAACTACATACATGAAATTATAACCTATAACCTTACTATAACATTACTTGTAACAATTACTATAACATCACTATAACAACGATGATCAGTGCATCATGAGCCTTCCGAAGACACCCAACATGACAAACTTTGCATTGGATACCACACAATCGTTTTATAAAGATGAACACGGAGGTGTAGGGTGTTTCCCCAAGGTACAGAGCATCACACAGGCCCTCAGTCATTAAGCTCCTCTGTGGAAATCAGATGAAAGGACTGTTTCTAAAAGCATAAAAAAAATGCTTCAGGAAAATCTCAGCATTAACACAATACCCAAGGGCTCAAACTATAACAATAGATTAAAGCCTATAATTACATAATATTTCTCAGCTTCAACAGAAATTCTATTATATAGAAAATATACTTTAGGGAACAAAAGACTGTAGGGAACAATCTGCCCTGGCAGCCAAATGATTAGTTATTAGGCCTTTTCTGTCTCACTTTTTTTATTGTTATAATTTCAAGAAAGAAAAGTGATATGAAATATTAGCCACTGTCTCCTTTAGTGATGAGCTACATCACTTAATACTATAAAAAGGGCAGGGGAATACCTACTTTTCATATTCAGTTCATCAAAGAAACGAAATTTGAAACTGCTCTCACTGCTATGTGATGTAGACGTTGGATAAATCCTAATGATTTTTTTTCATTGTTCAAAATTCTCTTTCCTGCTATGTGAGGCAATAGAAAGGATAAAAAATTGTTCTGCAAAATGCCAGGCCATGTAATAAAACAGGGAGCCTGCTGCTATATTTTAAAGCAACTTGCTTGCCATATTCCCTGCATATTCTGCAGCTCACCCTATTCATTTTGTACCCGTGTACTTATGAAAGAGGAAGGGAGGTCGATGTTGTGATATACACAGTTGGAACAGTCACAGACACATGCAAAGTGTATCTTCCTTATGGAATTTACTCACTCTGTGCATAGCTAATATACAAACAACACAATTAACCATATGTTAACCATAGCCCTCTTATGCTTAGCTGTAATATTTTAATAATGACTGCTACTATACCATTGGCACAATAATTAGAGGGACTTTCTTTATCTGTTACTGCATTCTTAATTAATGACAACCAGGAACTGCCAACTCTTTTTTATTTGCAGTGATGCTTCTTTAATGGATATGCTTTAAATCAAATTTCTCTGATTAGAAACACATTTCCACATCCACTATAATATTCTCTTAGTTGAAGTCTCAAACAGACATTTCTATTTCTCGGATAAAGGCTTAAATTCAGCAGAATTTTATCTTCAGCTTTTCCATTGCAAAAGACTTTGGAATATGCTTTTGCACGTAATTCTGCTCATTTGCTAGTAGTGTGACCATTTGCAGAATTAGTTAGTGTAGAATTTGTATTTGGTTCTAGTTTAGACAAATTATATGTATGGAGCTAGGGCATATCACAGGATGAGCTGGCTTTTAGAGGAGTTGGGACTCAGCTGCACCTGCGCCAAGCTTAGCTCACCTCCCCAGATGAATGAAATGAGAGTAAAAGAGTCACATGATGGACAGCATGTGAAAAAAATTGCCTTCTGGGATTGTAGAGCAGATAGTGAGCAGAAAGGAGAGTTGTGAGCATTGTTCTATAGCAGAGGTAGGCAACCTATGGCACGCGTGCCGAAGGCGGCACGTGAGCTGATTTTCAGTGGCACTCACGCTGCCCGGGTCCTGGCCACTGGTCCGGGGAGCTCTGCATTTTAATTTAATTTTAAATGAAACATTTTAAAAACCTTATTTACTTTACATACAACAATAGTTTAGTTATATATTATAGACTTATAGAAAGAGACCTTCTAAAAACGTTAAAATGTATTACTGGCACGCGAAACCTTAAATTAGAGTGAATAAATGAAGACTCGGCACACCACTTCTGAAAGGTTACTGACCCCTGTTCTATAGAGTGGAAGGCTGGTCAGGAAAAAGCCTCTAGGAGCTAGTCTATGTTGGTCAGGGGAATTCTTTGAGTTTTGTGTTTAAACAACAAATTGTGCCCTGAGATAAGGGCCTGAAATAGACGTGTGTGTGTCATTCATTCCTCTTTGGACTGGTGAGACAGCCACCAGTGTACAAGGGAAATGGAGGGGAGGAAGGACAAAGAAGTTAGTGATAGCAGAGGGTGGAGTTCAATAGTATGTCTGCACTCTGCATATTCTGCAGAGTATGAGGAAGTCAAAACTTGTTTTATACAGACACAGCATCTCTATTTGGATATTTAAAATAGCCCAAGAGGCAGCAGTTAAAAAACAAACAAAAAAGATAATTAGAAAAAGTCTACAACTTTGTTAAAAATTACAGAAAAAGGCAATGAGGCAAATGTTGGAAAAAATACAGAAGTACAAACAAAGGCTCCTATCCTGCACAAGCTGGGCGTTAAATTAATGAGTAATCCCATAACTTCAATGATTCTGTTCAAATGCTTAAACCTAAGTATATATGTCAACAGAGAGAATTGTGAGCATTTAACTCTAAATTCCTACAATTCCCTAAGAAGTGTGCGGGTATCCCACAATACAGTATGATTTCCCACAAGGCAGTATGCCTGAAGATGGCGTGGAAGACACTGGGATGGCTTCCTACAGTGCAGTATGCCTTCTGCAATACAAATTGACACTGTCTGGACAGAATGCACTGGCACCAACAGCCACGTGTGAACACACTCTGCTGAAATAGTTTTGTTGTTGACACTGTATTGGCTGAACTTTTGGTGGTAAACTTTCTAGTGTGGACAAGGCAAGGTTTAAAAACATTTTAAAAATAACAAAATAAAAAAGAATGAAAAATGAAGTTTCACACATACAAGAAAATAGGAAAGGTTAAAAAAGTGCCTTCCACTGCACCCTTTCTCCCACACTTGTGTTGTCTGCTTGGTTCTACTATTAAAAGTAGCTGAGCATCCACAACTCCTGTAAGGCGTGCAGCACTTCAGAGTCAATAGGACTAGTCAAAATATTTAGTACCATCATCACACTTCAAGCATTGCCACTTTGGATGCCAATCCAAGATGGGGCACCTGTGTCCATCTTTAGCTTGTAAACTCTTTTTGAGTTGGGATTGTTTATAGTTTGTGTACATGCATATTGTTAGTACTAATCAAATTAAATGACCAAAAAACTTGGCTAACGCAGAGTTAAGGTTGCCCAGTGGTGTCTCATGCCCTAACAGAACGTAGGAGAATGCATAACTTAAGCTTCTGAAAATCAAGAAATGAAAACGTAAGATGACACAAATGTAAAAACTCTGAAAACTAGGAAATACAAAGTTATACTTCTCCATGCAACACAGTCTTCACTCTGCTCTCCCAAGAGTTGCCAATAGCCACGGGAATTGATTAAAGGCTTGTCTACACTTACATTTTATAGTGCTCTAACTTGCTGGCTCAGGGGTGTGAAAAATCACCCCCCTGAGCACAGCAAGTTTGAGAGCTTTAAAGCGCTAGTGTAGACGGGCTCCGAGCACTGGGAGCCGCGCTTGGAGCTAATCCCCTTGTGGAGGTGGATTACCAGGAGTGCTGAGAGAGCTCTCTCCCAGCGCTCACACGCGACCACACTCGCACTTCAAAGCGGTGCTGCGGGAGCGTTCTCGCGGCAGTGCTTTGAAGTTTCCAGTGTAGACATACCCTAAGAAAGAATGATTTGCTTTGAGCCTTTCCCCCTGCCCTCCAACTCAACTTTCCTCCTTGCCACTCCATGCCTCTCATAAGCTTGGAGGGGCCATGGAGAGGTGGGAAGGTTGTTGGGCTGTGAAGTGTGCCTATACCAGTCAGAGATAGGAAGGGGCAGAAGAATGGAGATGCAGAGTTCCTACCCCAAACCTGGGCCCACTATATGGGGAGAGACCTCTCCCTATCATTCTGCAGCACAGGAAGCTGAGAGGTGTGAAGTAGCCTCAATTAGATTTTCTCAGCAGAATGAGAACATCCCATGGAGATGAATACAGCTTGAAACAGTATGAACTGCACCATTCATCTCAGTCGGTGTTCTCATGCTGCTCCTCAGGGCTAGTTTACACTGGCAACGCTAAAGCACTGCCACAGCAGCGCTTTAACGTGCCTTGTGTGGTCATGGCACAGTGCTGGGAGAAAGCTCTCCCAGCACTCTAAAAAACCTACCTCCATGAGGGGCGTAGCTACCAGCGTTGGGAGCACGGCTCCCAGCACTGGTGCACTGTTTACACTGGCACTTTACAGCACTGAAACTTGCTGTGCTCAGGGGGGTGTTTTTTCACACCCCTGAGCCAAAAAGTTGCAGCGCTGTAAATTGCCAGTGTAGACACGCCCTCAGTCTCAGTACTTGTGAACCTGTCCTATGCACTTAGGGCACGTCTACACTGGCAAAGTTACATGACCGGCAGTTACAGTGCCACTCAGAGATCGCAGAAGGAAAATCGCTGTTGTGCGTTCACACTGAGAGCTGCCTGCGCAATAGCCTGTTCACACTTGCGGCACTTGCAGCGCTATTCGGAGCAGTGCACTCTGGGCAGCTATCCCACAAAGCACCTCTTTCTCTTTTGCCGCTAAGAGTTGTGGGAAGGTGGAGGGGTCGCGGGGCCTTCTGGGTCCTGTCCTAATGCCCCGTGAGGCATTGCTTCGCATCCCAGCAATCCCTGTGCTTCCATCCGCATTTGGCGCCGTCTTTCAAGGGTTTGTGTACTGCGTGCCCTGCCTCTTTCGAGCTGCAGGAATGGCTCCCGAACTGCTGACCAGTATGCTACTCGCTCTGACCAACATGTCACGAGTGGCAGTGGAGTTATTCCTTAAACTACAAAGGCAAGAGAAGTGCGACATTGATCTTGCCACAAGTAGGAGCTCTGACACAAGATTGCTTGTGGCATTCATGGAGGTGCTGGCCTCAGTGGGACGCTGCTTTTGGGCTCGGGAAAGAAGCACTGAATGGTGGGTTCACATCGTGATGCACGTATAGGATGATGAGCAGTGGGTGCAGAACTTTTGCATGAGGAAAGCCACATTCATGAGACTGTGTGATGTGCTCACCCCAGCCCTGCGGTGCAAAAACATGAGAATGAGAGCTGCCCTGTTGCTGGAGAAGCGTGTGGCGATTGCACTGTGGAAGCTGGCTACTCCAGACAGCTACCGATCAGTCGCTAACCAGTTCGGAATGGGAAAGTCAACTGTTGGAGTCATGTTGATGGAAGGGGGCAGGGTCATTAATCGCATTCTGCTCTGAAAGACTGTGACTCTGGACATTGCGTGACATTGTGGATGGCTTTGCACAAATGGGCTTCCCTAACTGCGGAGGGGCGATTGATGGCACATTCTAATTCTGGCACCAGACCACCTAGCCACCAAGTACATTAATCGCAAGGGGTATTTCTCAATGATTCCCCAGGAGCTTGTGGATCACTGTGGGCATTTCACAGACATTAACGCAGGCTGGTCCTGAAAGGTGCATGACGCACGCATCTTTTGGAACACTGGCCTGTTCAAGAAGCTGCAAGCAGGGACTTTCTTCCCAGACCAGAAGAGCACCGTAGGGGAAGTCAAAATGCCCATTTTGATCCTGGGAGACCGCGCCTACGCCTTAATACCATGGCTTATGAAGCCATACATGGGGCAACTTGACAGCAGCAAGGAGCAGTTCAACAACAGGCTAAGCAAGTGCAGAATGACTGTTGAGTGTGCATTTGGCCGTTTAAAACCCCACTGGCAATGCCTGTATGGGAAGCTGAACATGGCTGATGACAATATTCCTATGCTTATAGCCGCATGCTGTACGCTCCATAATATTTGGGAAGGGAAGGGTGAAAGCTTCACTCAGAGCTGGACCGCAGAGACTCAGTGCCTGGAGGCTGAGTTTGAACAGCCAGACACCAGGGCTATTAGAGGGGCACAGTGCGGGGCCATAAGGATCAGGGATGCCTTGAGGCAGCAGTTTGAAGCTGAAAGCCACTAATATTTGTTGCTATGCTCGGGATTGCAGTGCTTGTAATGCTAGGAGGTGATTGGTGCACATGATGCAAGAAGGGGGCTTAACATAATTGTATGTTGCTTTGCAGTGCTCTTTTTGCTTTCACTTAACAGAATAAAGATTGCTTTCAAACCAACACAATTCTTTTATTAAAAGACAACTGGAGGAGAGAGTCAAACGAAAAAATTAATCAGCAGGGAGGGAGATGGGGGATGGGAGAAGGGAAGGTCTCAAGAGGAGGAGGGGTCCTGGGACGGCTACAGATTTGTGTATGTCCAGGGATCATACCCAACCTTCTCCTTTGGAGTACAATGCAGTGGGTGCTGTACTTCAGCTGGGCCAAACTGCAGAGGGATGGGTGTTGAGTGCAGTGGGTAGTGGGAGTCCACAGTGCTGGACTGTGAGGAGGGAGGAGTGGAATGCTGCGGGTAGAGAGTGGAGCCAGGAGGTTGATAACAGTGTGTTGGCAGCATGTGGGCAGCGCATGGGAAAGAGTTTTGTGACAGCGGCTGCAGGGAAGGGCGGGCACGGCGCTGCTTGGTATGAAGAGCTAGTATCGCCTGGAGCGTGTCCTCTTGGTGCTCCATAACGTTTAGGAGCCGCTCCGTGGCTTCTTTCTGGTGTGCTGCATTCTCCTTTTGGTCCCTCTTCTCACTGTCCCGCCACTCCTTCAATTCCTTTTTCTCAGCGGCGGAGTGCATCATAACATCACGCAGAAAGTCCTCTTTAGTTCTTCTTGGCTGCTTTCTAATTCTGCACAGCCATTCTGCCATCGATAAAGAGGGAGGCTGGGCTCCCAAGGTCATTTCTGTGAAGTTTAAAGACAACATTTTACAGAAGCAGTATTGTTTGCAACACAGACAACACTGATTCAGTACTTTAAAACACAGCCAGTACTCACACACCTGTCACTAACTGGCTGACCCCAGGCAAGCACACATGAGCCACAAGACCCCTAAAATGGTGAGCAGCCGCAGGGGCAGGGTAAATCACTGTTCCTGGACCTTGCTGTACACTGGGCATGTGGCTCTAGGGGGCGCCTGATAATCATTCCTGTCCCCACACTTTCCACAGGATGTGATCATTATGGAAGATATCTCATCGCTGAGGGTGAGCAGGGAATCAAGGGAGGGTCTTCTCCAAGCCTGCGGCTTCCGCCCTGGCCCCTATGCGGCTCGCATGTGTTCAGCAATGGTTCCCCCCACCCACTGTGATGGCACAGTGGCGCGGGAAAGTTACCGTTAATGGGGCAAGAAACAAAGTAGCACTGCCAAGGAACCTGCAGCAGCGGATTGCCCAGTATCTCCACGAGGGTTTCCTGGAGATCTCTGAGGGAGATTCCCATGAAGTGAGGGAGTCTATCAACAGCCTGTTCCACCACTCAGACTAGGCATGCGGTGGGAGACAAGCCTGCTTTCTGCAACCCTCCTGCCCCCAACAACTCGCTTCAGCAATTCCCAAAATCAGATCCACTTACCAGGGGCCTCCTCTCCTGCTTGCGCTTTGCCAAGATCTGACTGCTGTGACTGGCTAGGCTCCTCCGGGGTAGAAAAGAGCTCCTGGCTGCATGCATCTTTGGCCTCCGAGTCATCCTCTGCCTCTGGGTCTCCCTCCCCCTCTTCATCCAAGATTTCCTCCTCCTGGCTCGGTCCACTCTCGACTGGCACGTGAGCCAACGAAATATCCACAGAGGCCTTCGCAGTGGAGGTAGGGTCGCCACCGAGTATCACGTCCAGCTCTTTGTAGAACCGGCAGCTTGTGGGTGCAGCACCGGAGTGATGGTTTGCCTCCTGCGCCTTGTGGTAGGCAGGGGCGGCTCTATGTATTTTGCCGCCCCAAGCATGGCAGTCAGGTGGCCTTCGGCGGCATGCCTGTGGGAGGTCCTCTGGTAACGCGGATTTGGCAGGATGCCTGCGGGAGGTCTGCCGGTCCTGCGGCTTCGGCGTACCCGCCGCCGAATTGCTGCCGAAGCCACGGGACTGGCAGACCTCCTGCAGGCATGCCGCCGAAGGCTCCCTGACTGCCGCCCACACAGCGACCGGCAGGCCACCCCCCGCAGCTTGCCGCCCCAGGCACGCGCTTGGTGCGCTGGTGCCTGGAGCCGCCCCTGGTGGTAGGCGTTCCGCAGCTCCTTCACTTTTACCCTACACTGCAATGTGTCCCGGTCATGGCCCCTTTCTATTATGCATCATGAAATCTGTCCGTAATTCCTACGGCTGGAGCACAGCTGGGACTGCACCATAGGCGCCAACTTTCCCCGGCGCCGGTGGGTGCTCGCGCCCCCCCCCGCCCCTGGCCCCGCCCTGATTCCACCCTTTCCCCACCCCTGCCCCGCCCCCAATCCAACCCTTTCCCCAAAGTCCCCGCCCCAACTCCGCCCCCTCCCTGCCCCTATTGGACTCCTTCCCCAAATCCCCAGCCCGGCCGGGCTCTTCCCCGAGCGCACCGCGTTCCCCCTCATCCCCCTTCCTCCCAGCACTTGCCGCGCGAAACAGCTGTTTCGCGACACAAGCGCTGGGAACAAGGGGGGAAAAGCGGGCACGTGGCATGCTCAGGGGAGAAGGCGGAGGCAGAGCAGAGGCAGAGGTGAGCTAGGGAGGGGAGCAATTTTTCCCTGTGGGTGCTCCAGCCCCGGAGCACACCTGGAGTCGGCGCCCTAGCCCCAGAGCACCCATGGAGTCGGCGCCTATGGACTGCACAGCCTCCTCTCCCCAAATGCCGATGAGATCCAGCAGCTCAGTATTGCTCCAAGCGGGGGATTGCCTGGTGCGTGGAGCAGGCATGGCCACCTGGAAAGATGAGCTGAGACCACTGCACGCATCACCGAGCAAACAGGAAGGGGACTTTCAAATTTGCAAAGGAATGTACGGGGTGGGGATGACGGTTGGTCACTTGAGGGCAGGGCAGTAGAATTCAAACTGATGACCAGAGAGGCGAGAACCGGTATTGTGGGACACCTCTCGGAGTCCAATCGCAGCACTGTAATCGCCACGGTGTCTACACTGGCACCGCAGCGTTGTAGCCCCGGCGCAGAAGCTGTATGCCTCTTGTTGGGGTGGGTTTTTTTAGAGCGCTACAACTGTACAGTTTCTGCGCCCTAAGTGGCTTGGCAGTGTGTACACCTTGAGAGTTACAAGTGCAGAAAGCTGCTTTACTGCGCAGAAACTTGCCAGTGTAGACAAGGCCTAAGCATGTTGTCAGTTCTCAATTCTTCACCTCCTCATGTGCTCTGAACATTCCTGTTCTCAGCTCCCCAGCCAGAGGGGCAGGGTCCTCCCAGATCCTGGCTCACACAGGCAGAAGGGAGTTAGGGAGAGGGGCTCACATGAGGGGGGAGGAGAAGGGGATCAGACTCCCTCAGAGGGGCATGGCTCCTCCAAATGTCAGTTCACATAAGAGTGTCAGGGAGAGGGTCCCTCCAGAAAATAGAGTCACTTCTAAAATAGCTGTACTACTCAGAGCCCATTTCCCAAAAGTATAAAACCAGTTTGATGCAGACAAATGGTAGTAACATTCCCACTGATCATTCTTAGATTTCTGACAAAGGCAGAGTTTAAATTCACAGCGGATGGGTGCAGCTTAGGTTCAATAGCCACCATCATATTCCTTTGAACTACCCAGCTGTTGGAGCAACAGCCTGCCTGGGAACCATCTTGTTTCAGCAGGGGCCCTAGTTTTGCTGCATGGGCATGTGCACATTTCATTCTCTGTGACTCCACCTACTTTTGTAACAACTCCAAATAACTTTTTTAACATAACCATCCCAGAGAGGCAGTGAGTGCCATGCACTAGCTGAGATAAATTCCGAGTGACAGGTTGGGGAGGATCAGAGCCATAGTGTCAGCCCCAGATGAGGGCAAAAAAGTTGGAAGAATTAGTTGATTTTGTAAATAGTAGATGCTGTATCTCAGGAACCCCATAATCAAATGATCCCAAATTTGGACCAGTAACACTACAGAGAACCACATGAGGCACACCAAATTTCAAGCCAATCTGAGTAAGCATTAGGAATTTTAGACCACTTAGTAGAGTCAACTTTTAAACAGAAAGTGATGCTCAACCTAAACTTAGAGTAGAGCTGGCACTCTGCTATAATATGGTGCTGATGCTAGCGGGTGCAGAGTTGAGGCCACAATGACATTTTTGCTTTTAGGCCTTGCCTACACCACCTCCCTGAGAGGTGGTAGCTAGAATTCTTCCGTCAACCTAGTGCTGTCCACACTGGGGGGGTTAAATCGTTTTAGACACGTCTCTTGGCATGTGGATTGAGAGATCCAATGGAAATTCCTAGTGTAGACCAGGCCTGAGTATTTGATGTAGCGTTGCCACCTGTGAGGTACAAAAACCTGGGCCATCCAGGAGGACCCTGAGCCCATCAATCCGTACAGCTGGTGGCAGAGTATATCGAGCACCTTTGCGGATTTCCCAGGGCAGCTACCACAAAAAAGGGACTGTCCTGGGAGAGCCTGGAGAGGAGCCAACCCTAATTTGGAGGCTCATTGTCAAAGCCCCCACGTTTTACATTGAATTTGAAAGGAGGCGGCGGAGGGGTGCTCAGCATCTCTGCAAATCAGGCCCCGCAGCCGCCCGCGCCCGGGGGCCAGAACTACATCACAGCGGGAGCACGATTATTCTGCCATCCATTGGCCAGGGCTGCTGGCGGAGGCAGCTCCGAGAGCTATTCACCCGCCGCCCGCCTTAGCCCTCTCTTCCGATAGCTGCGATTGGTTAGGTCTGGTTTCAATATGGCGGCCAACGCGACTACCAACCCGTCTCAGCTCCTGCCGCTCGGTAACTAGCTCCCGCGCCCAGGGACAGGGAGTCCCGGCTTGGTCCGGTCCGGGCGGGGGGCTCTGTTTTTAGGCTGCTGTCGGTGACGCTGGGGGAGGGGCGGTCTCAGGCTCCCCTCCTGACGGGGTTGGGGCGGGTCTCGCGGGCCGTTTTGAAACCGTTTGAAAAGAAGCCGTTTGAAAGAAGAGGGAAGTTGAAGGGCGGTGACGTCTCGAGGCCCGGCCGCGGGACCCGCCCGCCAGACCGCGGCTCACACCCCGCAGCTCCAGGGCGGGAGGGGCAGCGCTCGCTCGCTCTCGGCGTCGTGCGCCCTGTAGGAGAGCGCTCCCTCCCCCACCCCCGTGGCTGGGCTCCTCCCCGCCCAGGCTGCCGGCAGGTGTATCCCGCCCCCCCGGGCTCTTCAGCGGGGAGCCCAGCAGCGGTGCAGCTGCTGCACCAGAAGCGGCGGGTGCCCGGGGTGGGGGTGGTTGTTGCTGGAGCGCCCCCCCCCCCATCTGGCGTGTCTGCTGTGCCCCCCCGCGTGTTCTTATCTCGGGTGTCGCCGCTAGCCGGGAGGGGCAGCGCGGCTCCACCGGGAGCTGGGGCCGCGATTCCCGGCTCCAGGAGACCCAGCCGCCAGCTCTGGCCCAGCTCGCTCGCTCGCTGCGGCAGTCGGAGTCCCCGGACAGCGTCCGTGGGGTGCCCGGCTGCGGCTACGCTCTAACTTTAACTTGTTTAGACTTAGCGCAGCTGTCTCTCTTCCCGTTGGGGATCATACCCCCAGCTACACGTGGAGAGACCTGCCTGAAGGCTCAGCGACTCAGCACTTGTCTACTCTTAAAACGCTGCAGAGTGGACACTACCTATCCCAACCGGAGGGGTTCTCCCATCGCTGTAGTTAAACCAGCTCCCTGAGGGCTAGTCTACACTGGCTACACTGTGTAAAAACACCCCCCTGAGCGCAGCAAGTTTCAGTGCTGTAAAGCACGGGTGTAGACAGTGCACCAGCGCTGGGAGCCGCGCCCCTCGTGGAGGTGGGGTTTTTTAGAGCACTGGGAGAGCTCTCTCCCAGCGCTCTGCTGTGACTACACAAGCCATGTTAAAGCGCTGCCACGTCAGCGCTTTAACTTTGCCAGTGTAGACTAGCCCTAACTAGAAGCGCTACATTGGCACAGCTGCTCTGATGCCAGCAGCACCACTGACTGGAGAAAGCTCTCCCATTGGCATAATTACTCCACCTTTGTGAGAGGCAGAAGCTGTGACGGTGGGAGAGTTTCCCGCTGTTATAGCACTGGTGTGGACAGTGCTTAGGTCACTGAGTGATGCAAGTGACAGGTTTTTTCATACCTCTAAGCAACATAAGTAATATCAATGTAAGTAGCAGTGTAGACTTAGGCCCCGTCCAGACTACCCGCCCGGATCGGCGGGTAGACATCGATCTAGCGGGGATCGATGTATCGCGTCTCGTCTGGACGCGATACATCGATCCCCGAACGCGCTACTTCGAACTCCGTAACTCCAGCAGGGCGAGCGGAGTTCGCGGAGTCGACGGGGGAGCCGCGGCCGTCGATCCCGCGCTGCTAGGACGCGAGGTAAGAGCGGGAAATTCGAAATAAGATACTTCGACTTCAGCTACGCTATTCTCGTAGCTGAAGTCGCGTATCTTATTTCGATCCCTGCCCCTAGTGTGGACCAGCCCTTACCCTGAGAGGCGGTAGCTAGGTCGATGGACTTAGATCGTCTTAATGCAGCTCAGGGGTGTGGATTTTTCACACTGCAGACCAAAGTAGTTAAACAGACCTAATTTTCTAGTGTAGACCAGGCTTTGGCTTTTGACTCAGGCTAGTTTGAGTTTATCCCCAGGCTCGCCTATAACCTTTAATTGAAACTGCTAACCAGAGTTAAATACTGAGGGCATGGCTACACTTGCAGATGTAGAGTGCTTTGAGTTAAACCAGCCTTCGTAGAGCACAGTAGGGAAAGCGCTGTAGTCTGTCCACACTGACAGCTGACAGCACATTGGCATGGCCACATTAGCAGCTCTTGCAACGGCCACAGAGAGCAGTGTATTGTGGTAGCTATCCCAGCATGCAAGTGGCTGCAATGTGCTTTTCAAATGGGGGGTGATGGAGTGTGACAGGGAGTGTGTTGTGTGTATGTGGGGGGAGAGAGAGTGGGTTTTTGGGGGCTGAGAGCATGTCAATATGCTGTCTTGTAAANCCCCCCCCCCCGCTCGCTCTCACACAGCATTCCACAGTAATGGTTGCTTTGTCTCGGAGCAGATAAGCAGCCGGCTGTCAAACAGAGCTTTCAAAGGGCATATCCAAAACAATGACAAGAGTGGCCACTTGACTTAAGGGGATTATGGGATGTTTCCGGAGGCTGATCAGAGCGCAGTAATGCAACACCTCGTTCACACTGATGCTGGGGCGCTCCAGCGGGGGCGCATCAAACTCGCCAAGGTGGAGTACCAGGAGCGCTCTAGCCGCGGAGTCAGAGCGCTCTATGTGCCTTGCCAGTGTGGACAGGTAGTGAGCTAGTGCACCCGGGGCTCCTTTAATGCGCTGTAACTTGCAAGTGTAGCCAAGTCCTGAGTTGCCAAGTCTTCACTGCTAGTTTAACTGGAGTTAAGTGTACACTTTTTTCTTTTTTTTTCAGTGAGATATACCCATTGATGTAAGTAGGGCTCTGTATGGGCAGCGGGATCTCCCAGTGTGAATCTGATTGCAGGGTTAAGGCTTATGTTAATGGCCAAGTAAGAGAAATCTCTTGTCTCAGTGTTATATTTAATTTTTTTTAAAGTGATGTAGGCCTGGTCTGCCCCTAAAACTTAGGTCAATCTAGCTATATTGTTCGGGGTTTGAAATAGTCACACCCCTGGCGAGAGAGTTAAGCCAACCTACCACTGTCTCTACAATGGGATTCAGATCAACAGAAGAATTCTTCCATTGACCTAGCTACAGCCTCGCAGAGAAGTGGATTTACTATAACAATGTAAGAAAACCCCTTCAGTTGCTGTAGTAAGTCTCTGCTGCAGCTGAGCTATTGTAGCATTTCTAGTGTAGACATACTCATACACATCGTTACGAGAGTGTGGAGTGACTGCAGAAGAACCTCAGAGTTACGAACACCAGAGTTACGAACTGACCAGTCAGCCACACACCTCATTTGGAACCAGAAGTATACAATCAGGCAGCAGCAGAGACAAAAACAAAACAAAAAAAAACCCCAAATACAGTATTCAGAGTAGCGGCCGTGTTAGTCTATATCAGCAAAAAGAACAGGAGTACTTGTGGCACCTTAGGCCTGGTCCACACTAAGGGGGGGGGATCGATCTAAGATACGCAACTTCAGCTACGAGAATAGCGTAGCTGAAGTCGACGTAACTTAGATCGAATTAAAATTACTTACTTCGCGTCCTCGCGGCGCTGGATCGACGGCCGTGGCTCACCCGTCGACTTTGCTTCCGCCTTTCGCACTGCTGGAGTTCAGCAGCCGACGGGAGAGCGATCGGGGATCGATTTATCGCGTCTACACTACACGCGATAAATCGCTCCCCAATAATTCGATCGCTACCCGCCGATCCGGCGGGTAGTGTAGACGAAGCCTTTGAGACTAACAAATTTATTTGAGCATAAGCTTTCGTGGGCTACAGTCCACTTCTTCGGATGCATAGAATGAAACACACAGTAAGAAGATATTTATACATACAGAGAACATGAGAAGGTGGAAGTAGCCATACCAACTGTAAGAGGCTAATTAATTAAGAGAAGCTCTTAACAGCAGGGGAGAAAAACTTTTGAAGTGATAATCATGATGGCCCATTTCGGACAGTTGACACGAAAGTGTGAGGCTGCTTCAACATGGGGAAATAGATTCAATTAGTGTAATGACCGAGCCATTCCCAGTCTCTGTTCAAACCTAAGTTGAT